>WURT03172177.1:0-10451 GCA_009936505.3 Holothuria glaberrima | reverse complement strand
TACATGTCCGATTTGAATAAAAGTTTCACCAAAATGCATAGATTTAGTTCCTCTTTCACATATGAAAAGTAAATTTTAATAATAACTTTTAAGTAATAACTTTTACTTTGCCAAAATTCTAAACACTTAAAAAGTTACATAAAATACCTGTACGATCTTCAAAAACTCAGCCCCAGATGTCATTTCCTTGATATCGATCAAAAATGCGATTGCATGAAGGACGTCTCCTGCTAGAAGTATCCCCTTCAGAATGTCTATCCATCTATCGTTTACTATAACTTCAGTAGAAAAAAGTCCAGGTGTATCAATAAGTCTTAACTCAACTCCATCTACAATTTCTGAGTTAGCTTGTGGCTCAAGTGTTACTCTAGGGGAAGCTTTTTCTGTACTGGTAGAAGCTTTAAAGAAGAAATTGGTTCATCTGACAGGCGAAATCCAAGGAGGAAATTTGCCACTGTGCTCATCCCGTTTCCACATTTTCCAATCAGCATTATAGTAAACGAGGAAGCCATGGCATCTGGTCACCTGGAAAGGTAGAATAATTTTTTGGCAAAGAAATTAAGAAAATATATTGACGGCAATAAAAGCAGCACTCCTCATGAATATGTAACATAAGGTTATGAAGATTTTATCAAAATTTGTGTGAAAACATGAAAAGGCCAAACGATTGTTAAATGAGGTATCACCAAAAATCAACGACAACTACATTTACATGGTTACAGATCCTGGCGCGTTAGGAGTTTAAAATTGAGGAGTCCCCACAGAAGCTGTCGGAAAGCTCGTTAAACTCTGAAACTTGACGTAAATTGAGCTATTATTGTGATCTGCGATTGCTTGTATCCACCACAGATTTTTCTTTTGTCACTTCATGAAGTTCCTTTTTTTTAGTTAGTCAAAATGTTTTTATCTGACCGTATGTAGGAATACTCCCATAATATTGTGAATTGTAATTCTTGGTCAATTGTAAGAGGAGGGCATGTGGTTAAAAAGGGGGGGGTATACTGTTCAAGTATAAAGATTATAACTTCTCACCTTCAGAAATGTTTGATTATTTAAGGTGACTAAAATCCAAAGTGATGCTACATTTAAGTCTTGAACTGATAACATACTTAGAATTTCTCATTATGTAGTGATATTTTGGCAGTGGTGCAAGACATCTACTCCAAAACTGGCTGAGGGTCTCTTGTCGGCTCTGTGTTAACTACAAAATGGGGATACTAGCATGACGAGTATAGCCTGACATCTTTAATAACGGTCAACCTTACCGAATATCGTGAAGCACGCCGAAGTTCTGCTTTACAAATCATTTCCTGCCAAACGTTGCCAAATCATTTCCAAGCCAAACGTTGCATTCAGGCTCTGCATGGAGAAACTTTCAATTCGCTATGTTATGTTAGCTTAATTTGTAAAGCCTTTTTGTGTAGGCCTATTGTCCTGAATTGTGTTCATTTTACTTGCATATCACCGTCTATTGATATGCCAATTTACTAGCTTTAAGAGTTATGTACATGTATACCTGCCTATTGTATGAGTTTTACGGACGGACTGAGAGCCTGTTTTAAAACGGATGTTCAAGGGGTGGCCCGGGTCTCCTCTTTACACACTAACATGACTTGTATGACAGTCCTTTTCCTTTCCCTAAGTCATTCCTTTGGACTCTGTTGTCCATATGTACCTTTGGACTCTGTTGTCCATATGTACCTGTAACAGAATTTCTCCCTTATGCATTTCTTAGTTTCTGCTGTTCACTGCCGTTTTGTCTTCCAACCCCCTCCCCACGTCCTCAGCTCCATATCTAGATTCCCTGGCCTCGAATCGGCCGGAAACCCTTTCAGGGACTTCGCACCACCTTTTGCCAACCACTAACGTATGCCAAGAGAAGAAGCCAGCGGAACTGGTCTACCGGAGGTACCTCCATGCGCGCCTAAGTTAAGTTACATCCTTTTGTAAGTAAAGGTACCTATAATTTGCTGGAAAATGTCATCTTGTTAAAGTTTGTTCATACCATGAAAGATGAATTACATTACTTTGAAAATTAACTACTTACTCTCTAACTCCTTATTAGTCTGCTTTCAAAACTTATGTTGAAATTCTTTTCAACTGTCTTTCATGTCTGAACTTCGTAAGACCTAGCAAAATAAACACCAACCGTTACTGCTGTGCTTCTCTGGCAGTTTTTTTTTCAAAGGTATTGATAACAATGACAATAATGAGGCAAGGCTTGGAGCACGCGGACGGGCGTAAAAATTTTGATACTTTGGAAAGAATTTGAAAAATTATCAAAATTTTCAGCGAAAGCGTTACGTGCTCACGCCAGTGGTTACAGAATATGATTAAAGGAAAATATTTTAGGTTAGAATGTGCATGTTGTTATGAGAATTTAAAAGGGTCAAACTATTCTAACAGCAAACGGGTATGTTCTTTAATCATTGAAATAAAATTGATACTTGAAGAAAGCCTATAATGTCCTAACAAAGTCACAATAGGATCAATTTGCGATGGAAAATGGATTATTTTGTTTTCCTTCATTTGTTTTCTACTTTATGAAAAGGGTTTTTTTTTTTCTCTTAACATGACAAATCTATATACCAAATATGAAAAGTGTCGGCAACTGCTATCTTGAGATATCGTGTTTACAAGCTAAGCGTCACTTACATACACACACCTATACACCCATATAGGCAGCATTGGACACCCTGTTCTGGAACAGAGAACAGTGTTCTCGTACGAGTCGATCACAAAAGAACACGTTCGCGAACTGTTCTTGCATCCATATCTCATACCACCTCGGTTGGTGGTGCAGCGAGAACGAACATAAACAAAGATGACGGAGATGTCTTCTCACGGAAGAAATGCTAGGGAAATCTCAGCGCAATGCCCTTCGTAAATTTATGCAAGTCTTTCAGATGTACGCGGCAGGAGTAAATAACCTAACAACAGATTGTGGGCTTATTATGAAAAATAAACGAAGTTAATAGTGAAAGTATGAAACGGCAGCACTTTAGGGCCTATGTACCGAGAGTGACGTTAGTAGACCAAATACCGTAGGCTTACACAGGCTATAAACAGTATTCCTTTCGTTAACCGTTGGTAAATTAATTACCGTTATGAATATCATGCATGTACTCTATTTTAGGTTCTTGAAAATAATGTGCTATGAAGTTCGATGCCATGATGATAAGTGTACAGTCCGTGTACCCATGGTAACTGCACCTGCACTGTAGTGTTCGTGTTCGACTTTGCAGAACAAGTTCCCATGTTCTCGTCATGTTCCGGAACAGTTAAGAACAGGGTGTCGAATACAGCCATATACACGCACGCTACATCACCATCGTATACATTCTTTGCGTTTCTTTGGCAAGGAATCAAAAAGCGAATTTGCTTCTCCTTAGGCATACATTACTAACGCTAAAGGGCAGTAAAAACAATTATGCACCTTAAACAAGGCATCGTAGTTTGTGTAAATGTTGGCCAATAATGAAGCAATGATTTGATATTAAGTACGGTGTCAAGTGCAATAAATAGTTTTTCAATCAAATATTTACAACGAAGCTAATTACTTTCCGTGATGCCTGTAAATACAGCATATACAGCAAAACCACTCACAACAGCCCTGATCATCCTGTTGGCTACAAGGCCGGTGGTTTTGGTCTCATTTAAGCATATAGCAATGCAAGTCAAGCTTCATGTAAACCTGTGGAATCCTTTAGAGCACAGCTAAACATTGGCTGGGTTCACCATGCAGATATTTAAGACATTACACATGACGGTTTTCGAAACACCGTGATACAAATTTAGACGTTTACATGTGCGATGTAAACTATACGGTACGTTAAGACAACTACCAAGCAAGTGATTTCAATATTTCTAAAGATGTTTCAAGAAGACATTCAAGCGATGCAAAGAGAACGCACGAGTAAAATTTAAGAAAAGTTGTTGAAGCTGTTGAGGAGCTGTTCTGTTTTTTTTGAGTGATCCTTACTTACGAAATAGTTAATGCAACACACGTTCTAAAACCTCTGTAAATGCCGACGAAATGACTCCAATAAATTTCGGTAGTGTGATCGATTGACAGTTTATACTCTAAGATGAAAGCTCGCAAAGAACAAACATTTTTTAATATTACACATCTGCAGCTGTTAGGCTACTGAACCGATAAACTGAACAACTTCAGCCACCATTCTTGTTGACTTTTGCACTTTGAAATGAGATCGTTGACACTTCACATAACATTCTGTATTAAACCAGTAGCGTAGCTCTAGTTGGTTATGTGGTCGCCCCTCCCCCATATAAAAAGCCATCAGATTTGCTGCCGTAAAGTTTTCCATCTTTATTTAAAATTGTCGATTTTGAAACTGGGGCGAAGGCCTTCCCCATCCTTTACTGTTTTGTTATCTGAAGCCCTAAAATGGGGTGACATAAACACATGTTAATCGATGCTTACACAAGTGGGTGTGCACTGAAGAGACCACAAAAACCACAATTTTTACCTTTACATTGACAGCTTATAGTCCGACCGGTTTGAAGTTGCATATGCGTTCATGACTGAGGGGATGAATAGTTGCATGGGGGTTTAAAAAAGCGGTGCCTTTGAAAAATAGCCATGCTGTTGGACAAAAAATAACGAGAAAACCTCCATGAATGGGACGGAAAACACGCAGGGATTAAATTCATTTTAAAATCCAAAAACAGGCTTTAATGCTTCTCTTAATATTTTAACGATTTAGGGTGTGTGGTAGTTTCAAGTGGTAGCGATTGGGCCTGCAGGGTGGGATTATTACCTACGATGTAGTATTCTGACTGGCCACAGGATTGACGACATATCTCGGATTCATGACTAGTGAGAAAAAAAACGATCCAAAGAGAAATCCACGTACCAAGTATAAAACAGTGTATCTCCATAACTTAAGTTGAAACAAGTGAATCTCATATCACAAAGTAAATGTAAAGTAACTCTTCTCTAAGTCTGAAATAAACATGAATAACATCTTCAGTAAAAAGGTAAAATACACTAGCGTTGTAAATACGGTGAGAAATAGTGAAAATGATGAAATAAAACGCAGCTTTAGAGGCACATGCTTAATAGGATATTAGCTTTAGGGACTAAGCCTGCCAGTAACCGACTGTGCTGTGAATTTGAGACCTTGATGTGAAACTCCTGACTTAAGTGTGTCCAGTAGCTCTGAAAACATCTTTATATTCCGAAATTAATTAGTATAAGCTTTGAATGGGTTTATAAATACTTCATGAAAAGGTTCAGCTTTCCTCAGTTCTGGTAAACCCCTAGATAGCTAATAATATTTTAAGCCCCTGATAGAAACATAACCTTAAAACATGTAAAACTAATGGAACATACAGGTGATAATTATGACCAGGTAATCGTACGACCTTCCGTTACGCAATCAAAACTAAAATTGCCTTTGTGACTACAGATCATCCACATAACCCTATCGTCCAATTTATACTAACCGTGCGACCTCAATACGGAACGAAAATTTTGTCCGCCGGTTGTGAGTCGAGTGGGGTCAAGTAGGGAGCTGCGAGAGAACCAAGAGCAACTGTGCGCGTCGAATCCGTTTACACTGCACGTCCACAATCCGTCCCAGATCTTTTCCCGCTTTACGCTTACTATAAAAGGGTTGACAAGTATTTTACATTGCACAAACAGCAGACTACAGCAGCCTTTACTAGGGAGATATGCATTGCCTACACACTGACTGGTTCAAGAGACAACGGCTTCTGCCAAGAAGAATTCATTTCCAGACAAGACGAAGAGCAATTGATCGAAGAAACGAGTTTTCCTGACTACACAGACATGGATCGAAGTCGTAACTTTCCATAGCTAGATCACTTGTGCACGGTGACTGACCGCATAGACTGTTCTCTGGGAAGGAGCTTAACGTTTTCGAACCCCGCACGGTCCTTGGGAGGCGTAAGGGAAGGGATTCTTTTCACTACTTGAGGGCCTGTAGACGCAATTTCATGTTAAGGGTGGAAACACACACTTACGCATCAATCCTGACCCCGTCCCTGTCCCGCTTCCTTCGCCTATGACGTGGAGAAAAGTCACAATATATATGCAGCTCAACAGTCGGTTAGTCGTTATGATGGAGGTAAATGCAAGAAATGTGTAAACAAATATCTTCCTTGAAATTACATCAAAAATCAGGCCTGGATTACATAAGGTATGCCCTAGTTATATGCAGTACTCGGTTTAAGGTGTGACCAATAATTAGCATATACCAGTAAGGGGGATAGCCTATGTAGCAAAACTGCAAAAATTTATTTTTCAGCTGGAATACCAGGGTGTCTGGAACCCTTCCTCTCGCAGCCGCCGAAAATTTACACCTATCTGTTCTTGGTCAGAACAAAGTTCAAAAACTACGCTCTCAATGTAATAGGTTGCACCACACCGAATATGTAAAAGAGGTGTCGGCGATATCGACTGGCTACCCTTCAGTTTACTTGAAAGCTGCCCTCGGTTGTTGTGCGTATCCTTGGGCTGATTAAAACATATTATCCCAGAATTATAATTCCAGTGCTAGCAGGGGAAGGGTGAGTGGGATGTACTTCCTATGAAATTTGGATGTTACGAAAAACTTCCCAGAAATCTGTCGAACGGATAGTAATATTAAAATGTAAACCAAAAGTAGGAGAGAGAATTCACATATTTTGCTGGTCGCAGAACTCAGGCTCCTCACATGTCCTCACAATGGTAACAGAAAGCTTTCAACTAATTTACAGACTCGAGTAACTGACATGGACTCGAGTCAGACTCGAATTGCACTTTTTCTTGACTTGTGACTTGACTTGAAGAAAAAATGGCTTGCTACTTGACTTGACTTCACGAAAAATGACCTGAGGCTTGACTTGACTTGAACATATTTGACCCGACGAAATTGAATGACAATCCCCTCTAACACAAACTTTTCTCAAACGTGTAAAGTTGTGTTATAGAACGTTTTATAACACAACTTTACACGTTTTAAAAACGTTTTTTTTTTTATTTAGAGGGGATGTTTGTCGCTGAGTGTAGCAATTTTTCACCACAAAGTTATGTAACAACATATTACAAAATTTTCCTTCATGCATTTGAGATTGTACTGTGCGGCGAATAGGACGGCTAAAGGAAAGACAGTGGTCCAAAAAGTACAGCTGTAATGTAGCACAATAATTGAATCAAGTAATTCAAAACAATACGGTATACCTTGCAAGGTACACCCCTTATTCCAAAGCACAAGCCATGTTTATAATCAGTGCACATCAGTGCTTCCCAACGTTTTCCGGCTCACCGTCCCTTATACCAGGGGTTGTCCCTGCTTGCACCGAATGTCTACAAAAATAATGAACATAAAAAGAGCCCTTTGTCAATAAAATGACAAACATTAATATAATTATTTAAATTTTCTTAAGACGTACTAATAAAGACAACAGGTGCATCATTGCAATCAAGTTTGTTCCTGTGATATCCCCGGGATTAGGGGATAAATAGCCTATCGGATTCGTAATAACCTGCTCGGTAACGTCTACTCTTATAATGTGTATTCGGGTTAGTGTATTCTGAAAATAGTGGCGGTATGCAGGTTTACATCTTTACCACATTACAGTTTCCGTTTTCATTTACTACTAGGCCTATTTTCCATATTTAACGTTCGTTTTTCATACTCTTCAACAGTGACAGTTACGTTTTGAAAATATAGACCCAATTACCTAATTGACACCAAAGACTAGGCATATTTGACAAATGGTGCCCTAATTGCAGTTTCATGTATATCGTATTATTGTGCCCGATGAGCGAGGGGTTGTATCATGGAAACACCTATCACATGCACCATGCGTCGATTTAAAGATGAACGATGAAGCTGTGTTCCTTGGTCAGGTTTACCCTTTCTATATAGTGTTCACCTGTACACAATATCGATTTTCTCATTGACCTCAGCCCAATATCATTGTTATAGTCATATTATTGGCCAACTAACTAAGATTTCTATTGTACTATCAATTTCCTGAACGAAAGAATATTTTCATACACTGATACACCTACTTCCTATTGGTTAAGTTCAAATGAACAAGATATTTCTATTATTTTAAATTAAAGGTTACAGTTTACCCTACTACTCATTCATTCACTGAACTCAATGACACAACCCTCACAAACCCGACCTGTAGTAATTTAGTACTTGCTTCCTGTTTTCCAGGCCTTAGCGCAATTAATACCTTCCTTTTAAGTTACCTTAACTTTGAAGAAAATGTGACCTTTTAGTTATTAAAAAGATAAATTCTGAGAACTCATATTCTAGGTTTGACAAAAGGTGAGCTAAGTCGAATCTATAATTAGGGCAGGTTAGGGACAATTATAGCCTTAGAGGGACTGGCGATTTAGTACACGAATGTGATATGGTGTATTTCTCGAGTCAGAGACAAACGTGACAGAAGAACAATTTTTACCCTCAAGCATAAGGTCATAGTCACTGTCACGATCAAACAAAAGTTGGTTCCCTGATCTGTCTTAGTTGCTCTAAAACGCACAATTATGAAGTGTTAATTGATCCCGTTGACTTTTGAACTAGGTCTAAGGTCCAAGGAGAACTACAGCTAGAATTTTTGGTCAAAGAAAAACCGAATTAATTTACTTGGCAACTTTATCAGGATCTTATTTTAATGATCCGGATCTTAGGTCCCAATTCAATTGCGATTTCTGAATAAACCCTCTTAACATTGTGATAAATTTCTTAGTCGTTAATAAGTTAACAGTCGCTTGCGAAAAGCTAAGCGCAACTTGTATGTTAATAAATGACTAATGGACGGTTCAACATGGATACCCGTCCTATACCTGCCAAAGTAAACGTGCAAGTGTAAAGGCTTCGCAATAAACGCAATTTCCAAAGCCATGTTCAATAGCTACCTAGTAAGCTTTATTGTTTGTGCTCTACAACAAGACATCCACGTCAAGCCATTAGACCCTTTTCAAAAAAGCAATTGCAATGGATTGTGAGATAAGAGTTTTTGGTGTGCCAGGGCCGGATCCAGTATTTTTGAAAAGAGGGGGGTAGACTTCACTGATCGCCGCACTGGAGGATGGGTTCTAAGGAGGGGTGTTCCCCCCCCCCCTTTGCGGGATTTTTGAATAATTAAGTACCCTCAGATGCAATCTGGTGCAACATTTAGCATCATTCGAAGACAAATTTTCGTACAAGATTTTTCATTTTTGGGTCAGCATGTTTAGCAGATATTTTAATTCGACAACAAAGTTATTGTACAAACATTCGAACTTGGAGATGAAGTCACGTGAAACAAAATTGAAATTTGGTCTTTCTTCTTTCACTTTGTATACCCATATGCTACTTTCTGTGGAATGGTTGCTGACTTATATGAAAAAACTTACTCACATAATTGGGAACTGGAGAGAACAAAGTTGAGTTGAAGAATTTGAAAGCAATATGGGAGTCGAGCTAACTTGAGACTATTTAAACTATCTTCTCGTATATTTCCTGCATTTATCATGACCCCTTGCAACAAATTAATGTAACAAACCGGCACTATCTTGCAACTAAGCTAAGAAGCATGGTGTTTGTTTATTAAGTATGTTGTTATTGCGGTCCCTGTAGGATGGTCAACATGATTCTCTGCAACAGCCGTGACCTAGGTGCAGTGCAGTGCAGTGTGGTCATGATCTGAAAGTTTCCTTACATTCACATTTCTAAGAAACCTGCAAGTGAACCAAGCAATGCTAGAATGATGATTTGGGGAAAAATTGTCAAGGGTGAAAAAAGCCCCTTCCGGAAATTTGCTATCCATCTATTCCACGTAAATCAATCATCTAATCTCTCTTTTTGTGCAGCTAAGGAGGGAAAATCCCTGTCAGAATTTCTGAGCTAGCGCCAACCCATGTTATTTGCTAATTTCATTATCGTATAAGGGGCTATCACAATAACGGAACACAGGTACATTTCACAAGGGGTTAAAATTTGCAAATCATTTTTGGTAGGCTTGGGGTTGTTTCCTAGCACATTAGATTTGATTGGAATGTTTTATAGTTTTCATTGACATATGCTAGGATTGTTTTACTTTTTTGGAATATGAGGCTCAGAATAAGTGTGAAAATGATAAATGTTACAATTTTAGCAATTGACACCTATTTGGAAAAGAGTGTTTTCATAGTGTCTACACTGAAGAATGAATATTTTTTATGTACCTAGAAAATGTTATAAAGTGGAACAAGCGCGTAGCCAGGAATTTCCCAGGGGGAAGGGTGGGGCAAAGCCTGTAGGCAAACTATCTAAATGTAGCGCCATCATAGGTTGGCGAGAAGCGTACACGAATATTTTGGTCGAAAATGCCTCCCTGATCTCTAAAAATGGCACTTCCTAGTCAATACCGCGTTCCCACCTACCCGGTGTTGCCCCAGCCTTGAGTTAACTGCTCAACCACAAGTAAGCCCGGTGTTTTTG
>WURT03172166.1:0-10451 GCA_009936505.3 Holothuria glaberrima | reverse complement strand
GAAAACAGGCCTATTTGATAAAAATGGTGAATTAAAATGGAATTTGGAAATCCATTTTGAAATTGAAACTTGTTTATAGATCATGGCCCGATTGAGACGTAAAATAAGTGATTGACTGGAAGTTGGTTGATTCAGTTCCAAACTGTTTTTGTGCTTATTTGGGGAACTGCCATATACTGTAGCCACCGGATTTGATGCAGCAATTTTCTCAGGCTCAGTATCACCACAGAAGTCTCCACAAAATTATGTCAAAAGATTTAACTTCAGTAACATACTTGAAAGAGTAAGGAGCTAACCATTTGGACAAAATTTCATGACAGCTAAGGAACTTAGTGCAACTACTGTTACAAAATAACTTTCAGTTTCCCCAGAAGCAAAGCATTTGAGGAGGTGAAAAGTGTGCTCAGGAATACACAGTATACTGATCATCGTAATAGACTTTTTCTGGAATGAGATGTCATATTTCACACCTTTCGCTCTATTTATTTTTTGTTTTAATTTTACTTCACAAAAAGCTTGTAGGACTGAAAGCAGGAAATTTTCTACTTAAGGTAAATCGAATGTGCGTTTTAAAAGGGACCTTTACAGCAATTTCTTGGTATGATAACAATCATACTGACACATCAATGTTATACAAGGAAATATGTGTCATTTCTGTATAATGTGAAGAACAGAATAAATGTTCCCTTACCTGTGATCAGGACTCCAAGTTTCATTATTGGCAGATTGGTTGTGTTACCTCTGATTGCAGCAAACTTCCATGCCATTCAAGAGTGAAGATGCAACCAAGACTTCCAGGATTTCTCAGGAACATTAGAGGCCACAGCCAAATAGCCAACTGTAAAGCTTGTGCTGTTCACCCACTATTTAAGTCTCACCAATGTTCAAAATTTCCAGGAAAAAAAAAGTTTCCTTTTCAATTAATTTATGAATTATTCCTTTTGTCAGTTGAGAGCAGTTCTCTGAAATTTATTCTGTAGGAACTGCGATAGGCTACTTTAGCACCTCACCCACCAATTTGAAATACCATAGATTGTTTGATGATTAAATTTTTACAAAAAGTAATCCACAATTTTTGATGAAGCAATCTTCATTTTCCATTGGTTGTTAATCCCCAACTGCCTGTGTACTTAATACAAGTGGTGTAGTAACACACCGACAGTCATGATGAAACTGTGAAGCGGCAGTGCAACGTTAAAGAAGGGCTCACCCTTGATCATAATCAGGTTTGTGTTATTCATTCATATTAGAATTACTAACTAGCAGTAGTTTGTTCCAACTTCAAAATTCATACCAACACTTCATTCCACTTTTTCCATTGTATAGTCAGGGACCGCACAGCCAATTTTGAAGTGGGGGTGGGGGCGGCGGGCTACAGTAATCATTGAAGCCGCCCAATATGTTCAATAAAATAAAAGCAGTTTAAGGCGGCCAAAAATGCCACCGCAGAAAAAGTGCTGCTGCAAAAGCCTCTGTAGCCCCCCCCCCTCCCTCTAACCCGTCTCTGCAGTCCCTGGTAGTTCTGGCAAGTTGGTAGAGCTATACCAGAAAATTTGTAAATCAAGGGCATGTTGTTACAGGAGTACATAGCTTACTGGCTGTATTCTAGCATTATCAATTACTCTCTCACAAATCTTTGTATGACAACCACTGTGGGTGGGGGTAAATAAAAAGGATGTGTGTTGGGGGTTTATATTTTATATTAATTCCTTAGGAGATATATCTATTTAAATTGATATAAATTGCAACCCTGGCATAATGTTTGCCTTTTTATAGTTTGGAAAATAGGTGTGGGACGTCCCTTATCCCCACCGTTTGACACACTGGTTCCTGATAATCTTCGTGAGCTCATAAAGAGTCATGGAATAGTAAAATGTTATGAAAATTTCCTTTCAGTGTCGTGTCTAGTGGTTGCAAAAGCATTATTGTTTGGGACCTAACAACTCCCTGATTAAAGACAATTTTCGCGTACTGGACTGCCAGTTTTCTTTATCTCCTTTGCCCAGTAGCCTACTGTATGCACGTAGTTTGTTAGGCTGCAACTAATAAATGCTTGCCTTACGGGCTTACGGCATAAGAATGCAGTAGTTGTCTACACTGTAAACTCCCGTAACTGTGCAAGTGTAGTTTTATTAAAAGTTTTAACGTTCAACGGCAATACACTTTTTGTTTTTAGATCATCATGTTTTACAGAAACGTTCGACTGTGGACCCTGCTAATGGACAGCGGGCCGTACCCAAATAAGTGCTTTCGTTTTCAAATTTCGTGACCCACATCTGAGGGTCGGAATAGAAGTTACCCAGAGGGGTTAATTTTAACCACGTGAACATAATACTGACTACCACCAGCGAAAGAGCTGGCCTACGAAGAGAAATTTGAGAGTGAATTGTTAGCTTTATTGTGGTCACAATTCATTGTATGCACTAGTTCCACGAATCTTCTGACACGTACAGACTGCATGCAGACTAACACGTAAAGTGCCACAGTACAGTAGTCAGTATAATTTCAATGCAAGATTAGTACATCTCAACCAGTAAACGAACCTTCGAACCGTCATTCCTTTGTGATTGGCATAATTGAAATCCCATACAAACCTTCAAGGAAACTCCCTAGGCTTACCATGGCCGAGCTCGACACAACCAACTTGGCAGTTTTCTTGAAAAAAGATATTGCCAAAGAACGACCAACAGCTATCACCTTCATAGAAACCATCACTGACAGCAAGGAAAACTTGAGCAGGAAGGTTAAGCGGCGATCCTGTTCCCGAAGTTGGTGGACAGGCAGTGCAGAAGATTCGAATGTAGTCCTCAACCCCCCCCCCCCAACAAGGAGATGAAACTTCTGATTACCCAACGGCTCTTTTAAGGGCACCATGCAGATAAATCAGGAGGAGCTTCTCTTCTCTGCTAATTGCTACTGTGGATCTTGTCTCATTTACTTTTTCTAAGTTAAATTAATTATGGCTACACGACGTTTTACCAGACCCACCTCTGGTGGTACCCTACCCAAACATCATTCTCATTTCAAGAATAAATCACGGCATACCCGTTCCACCTGTAATCAGACCCTATTACAAAATAAACTTTATACCTGTCTTAAATTTATCAAGAACCTTTCGACATGTACCCTGTTAGACCCAGAGATAGGCCTACTTCTCCCATGGAAAGGCTTAGGATTTATATCCAGCCTGGCCCCCGAGGCCTGAAAGATATTCTCCCAGCTACTACAAGCTATTAACCAGCTGACCCGTACCATGACAGAGAAGTAAATATTTTATGTATGATGAATCCTCCAAACCATACCATATAAATCCAGTCTATCATGATAGACGGGACTCACTGGAAACCAAAAGTTACCCCATGCACTGCCCAAGAGGACTACCTATTTCAAGTAACACTGCCCCGCTGAAATTTCGATTCACCCCACGGAATCTAATATATCCAATCCCGACGGCGCTCAGCCATACGCTCATTACGCAATGAGCGTAATGATTGTCATAAAAAAGTCTGATAAAAGCAGAGGCGTTGCAATTATTAAGAAAATTCTGATTAAGGCAGAGGCGTTGCAATTACTAATTAAAGTGACTACAAAAAGGAAGCACTCAGGCAATTATCAAGTACCAACAACTCACATCGAACATCACCATGAAAACCATCTTCATGATCAAATCCCTCGTGTTTAACCGCGTCTTCCGAAATGAAGAAATCCCGAGGACATATTTTTATTTTACCTCAATCCTAGTCACCAGTTTTCGCACACCTAGCTAGCTCTCTTCTACATGTTACCCAAAGTCCACCTGATAAAAAGCTACCCGAGGGCTCCGCCTTTATCGGGAGACCCATAATCTCTGGCTGTAGAGGACCTACCCTACAAATATCGAAATTTTTAGGTTTCTTTCTCTTTCCTCTGGTTCAAAGGCAACCGACGTACGTGAAGGATACGAATCACGTCATCCGACAACGGCTTATACCCATTAACTAAGTCTTATATCAACTGAATCTTTCCAACAGATTCTAGAGCCCATTATAAAAACGCAATTTTGAATTCGATATAAACTACTTACAAACAGTAGGGGTAGCAATGGCAGCGTTGTAAGAAGTCACTCAGCCTTTTGCATTCGAGTCGAGTCGTTTATACTTTCCCTGAATGTGATTAGAGTCAAGTTGGTGACTCGAGTCATTGCATTATTTCTATGAGGAAAATTATGATACAATTGCTCGACTGTCAATCCCTTTTAAAAATTAGCACGTGACTCGATTCACTCAGTGTTGTATAACGAGTCATGATGACTCGTTATACAACACTGAGCAAGCAATGATCTCCGAAATAGCCGACATTACTTTCCATCGTTTTGAGAACGAGATTATACTCCTTTCAAAACACATAATTCGCTGGTTGAGGTATAGAGATGATATCCTTCTCTTTGTTGAAGGTTCTCAACTTGAACTGAAAACTTTTGTGGATTAGGCTAATACCCTGCATTTCACCTTGAAATTCACATGCAAATCATCATATTCAAAAATTAACTTTCTTGATATCACTATCTTTAAGCAGGGCTCAATACAGTCGTCCGGTCACCCATGATGACCAAAATTAACTTGCGACGGACAACCACAAAATGGTGGGTTGATTGGCAACTAAAGTTCATGGAACAAGTTAACCAAAGTTCATGTAACAGGTTGTCCATAAAAATTTAATAAACTCAAGGCCTGTTAGAGGGAATCGTTACGCACAAATTTTCTTGACAGGGCCAGAACCTATTCGAAACCAAGCGAAACATTCCAATACTTATAATGCAATTCCAGCCACCCAAAATTTGCTTCAATGGATTCATTAAAGGTGAAACTCTCCTACATTTAAGTCCTTGTAATAATCACCAAGACTTCAACGAAAAAGTCAACTCCTTTAAGGAAAATCTTATCCAGCTTAATAGTCCAGACATCTATATGTATCTAATACAGTTTCCGAAATTAATTTCGAGGAACGCACTCCGTACCTCTCAACAAAACCAAAGGAATCCACACCACCTTAAGTCTTCAAGTTTCTTTATTCACCCCACATCAAAACCGTGGACTTAAAAAATGACCTTTTAAAAAATTGTCATTTTATTACCGAACACCCGACACTTAAAACTTTGTTTCCGAAACCCCGCTTAATGCCTACTTACTAATTTAAGCGACTCACGTATCAAAATTTGTTTCTGAAACAGACACTAACTCTAATCTCGATAAACTCGATTCCTACTTATTTAAAATTATGAGTGATTTATTATCCGAATAACCCCGACATAATTTGTGACGTGCAATTAGGCTATTGCCAATTTATCATTACTACTGATGAGACCCCAAACTTATCTTTATGGGCAAAACTCGTCTATAGCAATAGCGCACCATGCTATAACTTGCTACTATATGCAAGATAATCTCTATCTAAACCCATTAAAAAGTCTTATTTATGATTTCTTGATGAACTTTACATTACTCGTATTCTCAAAATTATCGGGGTTATATCACCCTTACTCATACCCAAAATTACGGCTAAAAGGCTAGATTTATCATCTTATATACCTCGAACAAAGCATATTAGCCATGCGAACACGTCACTGAGGTTTTGAAGAGTCTTGAAACCCCCTTTAAATGTGATAATAAGCACTGCACTTGTCTGAGTGATTTTTTCTTGCCCCAGACTGAGGGAGATTTGTCAAATATCTCTGATATTGTGTGTCATTTAGCATTCTGAAATCTATCTGCCTATACCTGCTTTCAAAATTAGTCATCATATCCCACTGGCACCGGTATATATTATACTAACCATTTATTGGATAAAAATGAACAATTTAGTATTCAAAGTACAAAGGTGTTGTCTTCTAAATCAATGATTCTCAAACTTTCTTAGACTACCTCCCCCTTCCACCAGCTTTCTCAATGTCACGCCCCCTACAATATTACCAAAACACGGAAGAAATCAGTGGACTTAGGTGGTGGAGTTGTTTAATTTCTACTGCCATTTTTGGATAATTGTGGGTCAAAAGTTTACTTGGTGGATCGAGAATAAGAGAGCCTGACGGGGTGAGTACCGGTGGAGGGAGAAAGCCTGAGCCGATGGAAAGAACTAGAGGATGGAAACAGACCCCCTGGATGCCTCATTGTGCTCTAAATTGCATCAGTGATGTGTCGTAATTATCGCCAGGGACCCAAATCAGTGTCACTGCCCCCATTCCCCGTGTACTCTGTAGCTCTCACCTGAGACTTCCCAATATGCCCCCAGGAGTGGCAGGGACCACTTTGAGAACCAATGTTCTAAATACTATCAGGAAAGGTCACAAATAAATTTTCTGCTTTGTATCTCAATGTTAAGTGTGCCATCACTCACAGGATCTAATATTACAAGTAGCCTACTTTTCGAGTAAATATTTTTGGCGTTTTCCTGCACAGAATAAGGATATACACCATATGATTTCCACATAGAACCTTAATGTACTATCTGTTGATGGAATTAACCATCAAGCAGAACTCGCAAGTTCCGCTTCACCAGGACGAATTCGAGAATCATTCAGAGCTTCAATTGATGGAAAATCACATAGTTTTAGATCTATGGCAGCACTGTATATAATTCCACTTGTGGCCGGATTTTGTCTGAGGGTTTAATGCCATGTATTGCAAGGCCTAAATTATACAACTGTTGGGAATCGACACGCTACACTGCTGATAGTACCTATTGTAGGAAATAGGGCTTGGTACTAAATCATGGTAGCATTTTGTGGTCTCACGACAGGAATCACTCCCACAAATTGGGACTGAAGGGTGTTATTCTTTTTTCAGAAGTCGGAGTGATGCAGATTATACAATTTAGGGCGGAATCACTTTCAGCTGGTTTTCGTTCGACTCGTTGTTTACGTTACTCTCGTAACCGATATGCAGCAGGGACATATACAGTTCTTCGTTCGCGTCATCTTTACTTAGTGCTTCCACATTCAATTACCTAATTTTAATCTCATGCACCTAAAAATCTCTCCAGGTTTGTTAAATGTTCCTTTTACATCTATTATGAATATTTCGAGTATATAATTGTATATTAACACGTAATTATAAAACAAAGTGCTGTTGAAAGACGCTTGCTGAAGCCGCAGTATGTAATTATGAGAGGAAAAAATGCTTTAAAAATGGAAGTGTTGTGTCTACCTCAGTTTCGCCAGATTTCGGATTTTAAAGATTATTTTTATTTCTTTTTTTTTTAGTTTCATAGGCCGAATGGATAGCTTGTGGTAGTTGCATGCGTAATCACTTTATCTTTTTACATGTATCTGTATTTTTTTCAATCCGACCCTCCGAAGTGGGTCACGAAGTAACACGAGAGAGCATGACAGATGACGGTCTACATGTAAGGATTGCAATGATGATCTCTAATACGCTGACGCGTTTACCTACGTAGCAGGCTACATGGTATATTCCTTGTTCAGTCGTATTCCTAACAGGTTCTGAGGAGCTGAGCGAACAGAGTCCGCTTCTCAGTTGCAGAGGGCAACAATTTGGACGGAGCAAAGTAGAGTTATACCTACAATCGAAGCTGTGGCCAGGTTCGATGAATAACAATGAACTAAGAACGGAAGTCCATTCTAATTCCATTTCTCAGTAGATGAAGTAGGGCTACGATAGCCTACGAAGTAATGTTACTCTATCGGGAATAAGGTTTGTTTCGCTCTTGGCTCTTCTCCAGAGAGTCGATGGGCCTTTGGAAAAAGAATGTCCAGTAGAAAATAGTTTTCAAGAAGTGGTTACGTAGCCTTGGTTACGTAGTGTAGATCTTATCAGGGAGTTGCCACCGATGGAGTTATTATTGGCCCGGAGATTCATCGCTTTGAAGAGAAGTTTGCAACCGCGAAGGTTACTGAGACAAATCTTTTGTATCATTCTTTTTTCACTCAGTCGCCTTTCCAGAGGCCTAGGAGCTTTCCCACGGCTCTATATCTACCTCTTTTCGGCAACACTTTCCTATTGTTTCAGACGGTCCATCCCAGTGGGCAACACGCCAGCGGTGAGGGGTGGGATTTGATGTCTGAAAGTGGAGGGCAAACCCGGGTGGACAGTAAAACGGGGCCGAAGGCGCCGCGAAAGCTCGAATTGCTTCCCCTACGGGCGTTCGGTCCAGGGGCCCGCCTGAGGGGCCCCTGGTGGATCCAGGGGTAGAGCCCCGGTGGGAGTCCAGGTAGCGAAGCTCCCGGAAGCTCTGCTGATTTTACGCAATAGTAGGCATTAAAAATGATTAATTTTAGCTTCAACTTTAAATGACATAAGATTGGCATTTAAGGGACAACAAAAATCACAATCTGATTTTGGCAAAAGGAATCTATATAATCACACCATTGTGATTGTGTATGTATGTGTGTAAAAGTATGTGTGTTTGTGACGCTCGGCTTGGTAAATCCCAAGATAGGAGTGATGCATGGATAATTCTCATGCTTGGGATATAGAATTATCATATTGAGAGGAAGATCCCTTATTGCTTTAGTGGAAGATCAAAGTTCACGTGAGGTCACCGGGTCAAAACCGAAAAACTTGTAAACACGACATCTCTAGGTAGGAAGCATGAATGCTTGTCATACTTGACATGTGAATGAGTTATGGTAAAAGGGTAAAACGTATAGATTGTGGTAAAGTCAAAGGTTATCTGAGGTCACCAGAGGTGAAAATACGAAATTCTAAAAAAGAAAATGTTTGTAAACACGATATTTCAAGATAGTCATGAAGTTTGGTATGTAACTTTATCTTATTGAAAGGAAAAACCATTGTTTTCAGTGAAGGTCAGTGGTCATTTGAGGTTATCAGAGGCAAAAAACCGAAAACCTTGAAGAAACACCATATTTCAAGACAGGGATGATGGGTCCTTTTCATACTTGTTATATAGATGTTTTACTTTATGAGAGAGGGGGCCCTTTATATGTCTATAAGTTTTTTTGGAGGTCAAAGGTCATATGAGGTCATCAGAAGTGCGACTACGAAAACCTCGTAAACTAAATAGACAGTGGACGGTACCTCCAAATTGTGTCCGGCGTTTCGTGACCAACGAAAAGGCTAAATTTTTCTATCGTTCCAAAGATAAAGTTGAAGTGAACAACATTTATTTTTTCCTGTTTTTCACAAGCATAACTAATAAAGTAATAATTCTAATTTAAATAACCTAATTATGAACACGTAAAACGGATGCTATGACTATAGTATTATTAGAGGTACCATACGTTGAACGAGTCCTTTGATGGGTAGTGGATTAGAGCTCGGTTTCTCATGCAGGCGGTCCGGTACGAATCCCTTCAAAGACGTGTTTTTTTTTTTTTTTTTTTTACCTCTTGGTAAGGGTTCGAAGGTCATATGAGGTCAGCAGAGGTCAAGTTGTGAAAACATCGTAAGGAATGATATAGTCAATTAAGAGCTATAAATTTGAGGGATGAATCCCAGTGAGGCAAATCACCCCCTTTCAGCAAGGAATCATTAAGCCTTTAGGCTTTCTGGTTTCAATTAAATATATTCTTACTACGTATGACTAACAGTCGACTGAGATCGATAGTGCAGAGGGTTTGAGGAAGGAGGGGACAATGGCTTGTTTTTAGGGTTTCCCAGAGCTTTGGAACAATAATTTTAAGAATGGGAGATCTAGAACTCAGAGTGGGTGCGCGCGAATCGTGGTGAAAAAAAATCCCATTTCTTAGACTTTTTAGCGATATAGAATAGAAAAGCTAAGAAAAGTAACCTCTTGCCCCCCCCCCTCCCTTGCTAAGCGTCTGTCCCATATTACGGTGCCGAAAATGACACTTACAGTGCCATAAAACTTGTATTTAAACAAACTTTAAAAAGCCGCTTTATTTACACAGATCGATGGTAAAAAGTTTGATTTGAAAATTTCCAGGGGAGGGGAACTTTCCCCTCCTTTGCGTACGGCTATTGGGAATTGTTGGTTTCAATATAATGGTAGAGTTTTCACAAAGCTATGACAAGCGAGATATTGTACGGGAAGTAACGCCAAAGCGCGAGAAAATTTTTGCACCTTTTCGGGAATTCGATAAAAAATTCGGGAACTCAGTAAAAAATTTGGTCGATCTTTTCACTTTTTCTTCATCTTTGCCGGAATTTCAACTATTGTGTGTCCGAATTTTCGTCATTTTTTGCCCGAATTTTCGACCGCCGAAATTTGTTTTTTTTTGGGGTGGCACTCTGCCCCCGCCGCGTACGCCCATGATTAAAATCTCTGTAAGTCATTTTTCAATACTCGTAGGAACTAAATCAAATGTACTCAGCGTGGTTACAAATTTTCGAAGTGATATATGCGCCCGCTCTTTCTAGAGCTCTGTTAAATAAAATAGAATCAGTCAATTGAGGAAGATATTTATACATTCATTTTTGCTTCGTTGCTTTAGCAAAGGAACCTATGTAGTCAGGTTGGCGTGTGTGTGTGTGTGT
>WURT03172155.1:0-10452 GCA_009936505.3 Holothuria glaberrima | reverse complement strand
TTGTCATGTGGGTGACTCAGTCCTGTTACAATATATCATATGGCAAGGAATCACTAAGCCTTTTGGCTTTCTAGTTTGATATGGGAAGGGGGGATTAGTTTTCATAGACTATCACTGGGCTCTCATTGGTTGTTTGCCACTAGCTAGTTGTTGATACTCAGATTGTGTAGATCTTCTGCCATGTTAAGTGATGATGGAAACCCACAATTATGAATCAACCTCGGTGACCCTTTGTAAACGTGTGTTGTTAGTTGTCAGAATTGAGTTCCCGATAACTATAAATCCTTATTGATAAAAATGAAAAAGAGACACATAAGCTGGTGCTTCATTCAGAGATAGATGGTAGATTTTTGATGGGTAATTTAATGACTTTATGGTGCATCATATCAACAGAATCCCTTCAGATATTTTCTGAGACACTTTTGGGAAGAAATCATTCAGCAATTTCCCTTGCATCAATAAGCTTCAAATTCTCTGTCTGAATGGGATGTTTCGAGAGGGGAAGTTACACTGTTTTCAAGAGTCTCCTATCCATACTTGTATTTAAAGGAATGTATACATTCTTCTTTGAAAAGTGAATTTTAGAAAGCCTTGCACCGTGACTTGGTAAGAACTTAAAGTGCATTCACACCAAAACTGAAATCTGGCAGAAACAAAGTAAATGGCTTGAATGTATTTCTATGTAACTGTTGACACAGAAATCGCACTGTGGAAAAAGTTTCTGTGTGAACAGTTCCATAGAAATATGTATAAGCCATTTGAAACATTGCAGATTTCGGTTTTGGTGTGAACACACCTTAATTTGCCAAACCTCTTGAAGAAACTTGGTATTCATCGGTATGGCAATGTTAAAAAATTGATACCACACAAAATCCAGTAGTTAATCCCCCCCCCCCTTGCCCTGCCCTTCCCATACCACTCATACATGGATTCATTAGGGTGATGTGGTGGCCTGCACCCAACTTGAACTGAAAAAAAATGTATAATATTTGTTCCTCATGAAGTTCTAGATCTGTCAATGTATGTGGTCATTTCATTATTAAGAGGACTTAAATGTGGGGACTATGTATAAATAAAGGAAGGATAACTCAAAGGGCACCATGATGCAAAATGCAATGGTCACTGCTTCAAAATTATGTTATAGCTACAGACTTTCCAACTCTCATAGTTTCACTGTGACTCACACTGTTTCTGGCATCATATCACAGTGAGATGACGTCATGAAAATCACTTTGAGGCAATTTCAAATAACTTTCCTTATTTAGTCCAATATCAGAAACCAGTACTTCCCATCACTGGTTTAGTTATCATTGAATCGCAGATGTGTAGTTGTCAGAAAAGTGACTAATTTTTTCAAACAGTTGGCACAAAAAATCTACAATCTTCCTAGTTTAGAAAACAGCATAATAATGGTTGAGACTTGTTCAAAATCTCCAGTTTTGAGATGTGATTTCCAGGTTTTCTTGCAATAACCTCAAGGTTTGCCAATTTTGAGGTTGGCAAGTCTGCAGCTGTTAACTCTTTTTATAATCATGTTTTTTTTAAATTTCCTGTTATATTACAGATGACCTTAATATTGTTTTTCTTAGCAGAATTCTAGGAAAGCTGTTTGCCAACAAGATCAGGATTGCCTATCACCCTTTCTATCTCATTATATTCAAAAAGTAAGTTCAGAAAAAGGTACAGCACTACAGGCTATTGTCATAGTATTCATGAGCTGTGGGACATACGTTTGTAATGAAGACCTAACTGGACTCCCAACTATTTGCCAGTTAATTGAATAGGTCATGTAGGCATACTTGCAGTGTATCATATCCCCCACCCTCAGTTTTGTTCCTTTCCCTCAACTTTTGTCATGCAATGTGCAACTAGATCCTCTCCATTCAGAGATTCCTGGTGCATAGTAGTGTAACGTTTCTACTTCAGTAGTCCAATATGCATCGCAGTGTGTTCTCTACAGGTCCAAATTTTGCACGGGCATTTGGCTTTGATCTGGTAGATGACAGTGATCGCCGTCGAGTGATCGATCGAAATTGCCATACTTGTGCTAGCAGTATCAAAGCTATATAAACCATTGTAGCCTATATGAGGGAACTGGCGATCAAAATCATGATTCATAGCTGTATTTTTTCAATCAAATATTTAACTTCTGGGGAGACAGAGAATGTTGAATTCTCTTTGCTAATGTTTCCAAAAGAAGTGAAAGTATTACATTTTTGTCCAGATGGCCAAGGTTTTTGTGCGGACCGCAACTTTGAGACCAGGCACTGAAGCACGCTCTTAAGGGCACACCTGGACAAAACGGCCAGTGGAGAACATTGCATTGCACTTGATTTTGCAACAGTGTACATGATATTTTTACAGTACATGCATGTACATACCATGCTGTAGAGTTGAAGTACTGGTATTAAGAATTACTTGAAAAATTTGTATGTGCATTCTAATTGTTGAAACAGACAGAATTCTTTTAAAAGGGGACAGAGGTTAGTTCACTTGACCAAAAGTGTAAACTCTATTCATGTGAAGTTACGCCTTGTAAACTGCTGCAGTTTTACTGTTATCTGTGCATTTATATGATGAATTTGCAGCCTTTTATTGCAACTTTTTAGACCAAATTGAATGTTAAGAGAGGAAGATGTTCAAATTCTTCATACTGATCATTAATTTTATAAACCATGCCTTGTAATTTTTGCCAAAGCTCAGGGTTTGTGTCGTAAAATGTTGCAAATCAATATTTGCAGAACTACTGATGTCCAAACTTTGCATAAAAGGCAAAAGCCCATAGGTAGCTAATTTGGTACATAAGAACTTCTTTTGAAGTAGAAATCATGAATATCAAAAGATCTGAAAGCAACCATTTTTGCATTCCTGATTACATATCTCATCCTTGGGGATGGTATAAGTTGGAGCACCAGGATGTTATAACCCCTTGTAGGATTATCAAACCATGTACATTACAGTGTACACAACATATAACTATTGGAATGTACATTGAAAATGTTGACCAATACACTTGGCATGACATCCTCCTGTACACTGAAAGAAGTTTGTGCATAGTGAATATGGCACTAACACTTGGACAGGAGAAAAATGTTCCTAAATCCTTTTAAAGACAGGTCAAACTCATAAAACTAGTGAACATCACTAATTCATCTCTTTCCTTTGTACTTTATTGAAGAATTCAGTATGCTTAAAAATGTGTTAGGCACTAAGCACAATATTTTCATATCATTTGCAACATCTTGAAGAGCATATTGGTGAATTTTTCCTATCATTTCAGCATTGGCTGCCAGTTGCTCTAATTACAAATTTATAGGCTTGTTGTGTCGTCCTTTGTCGCTTATATAAAAGTGTTGCTTTGATTTCATTAAAAGTGCTGAATATGTGTATAACCTTTGCAAAATGGAAAAAAAAATGTGGAAACTGATTTAAAGTCAACTCCAAAATGTAGTCTTATACTAAACTAGTATGTTAATCTACAAAACATTTGGCATTAACATTACTTCTAACACCATTACACAGCATCTCTTTGTAGCAGTAAACGTTGCAGTAAACAGTCATTTTGAATTTTTATACTGTATTTCGTATATTAAATTGGCTGTTGCTAACTTTCCTAACATCAAATGATTGTTCTATATAATCCATTTGGTGGGGTAGCAGTAGACATGAAAATGAGGTTGTGAAGGACAAGAAGTGAAAATTGAAAGTACCAGACAAAAAAAAAAAAACTGAATAGCCTCTAGTCTAGTGATCAATCATGACAGGATTTTTCCTCATACAGGTTTTGATCTAATTGGATTGGCATAAATTTTGTGGTTTCTTCTCCTATCTAGGTATTAGCTGCATGCTCTGGATACCTATTGACTGTTACTTTTGGTGATTAGTAACATACAGATTGCTTCATAGGGAACACAAGGCTTCCAGACCATCTGCCCAGGCTAGCTACTATACTCAGAGGACTGAATCGTACTCAATCATGCCTTTGAGCTCTCCTTCACTATGAATACATGTATCTATGAACTAACAGTCAGCATGTGCTGCTTGTTTATTTTTTAAAGGTGGTGCTTTCATCATCTTCAAAAACTGACAGTATGAATATTCATGTTTACATACTTCAGTGTGCAAAGTTTGTGGTCAACGGAGATCACAGGATGGGTAGGACTTGAGTTCTGGCAAAAATTTTGGGAGTCTGTTACTGTAAAGTCAGTGGGTGTAATTGAAGGCCAAAGAGACTGTAATGAAAAGCCTAGAAGTAGGACACACTGTAGGGTTAGTCCATTATGTGGATTGTTTCATTATATTGTTCTCTCTGTCCAAGGGATAGAGTGTCTCAGTGCTAGCACAATTGGTCTAAGAATTTGAGGGGAGAATTTCCCACTCCAAAATATTTTGAGGGAGATTTTGGTTTAAAGAGGGGGATCTCAAAAAATTATACTGTGGCAGCCCACTTTCCCCAACATATTCCCAACAGGTGTGGGATATTCATGCACACGATTTTAAAACTTACTGTACAGGATTGTCAGGAAAAGTATGGAAATTGTCAATTCCATTATATAATGCTTTGAATTGAAATGTGAGGACTATTCCCATAAAGTATAAACTATGGATCATAAAGATGCATTGGATAGTGTTTTCATTTCCACATAAAAGTTAACCAGAAATTAAGAGATAAAGTACTGGTGGTCAATGTGTCACCCATAATCCAAATACAGTCACATCATTTGCAATAAAACCCATTTGCTTTTTGTCAATTTCAATTTCTTTATCAATGTTCTGCTGGTTGAGTCATGGTACTTCAGTGGTGAAAATCTGGGTCACATACTTAAACTTAAAGATTGACAGCCCTGATTGTGTGCCTGATTTATTTGTAGGAATAAAGTGTGTAATATTTCTTTCATGTGCAGTAATATGGAACATTCAGAAGAAATGGAGATCCTTCACTTGATTGAACAGATTCCAGAACCTGAGAGGTCAAAGATTTTTGTTCAATGTCTTGTGAAACCTGAGAGGTCAAAGATTTTAGTTCAATGTCTTGTGAAGCTCATTGGGATATATAACACTCTGGAGGAGGATACTTACAAGAAAAAGTGTGACTTAGATGAAGTGGTGAGGATGTTCATGAACCGGTCGAGAGGTTGTGAGCAGTTAAAGGAATGCATTTCAGAGGGGGAAGCAACTATTTCCAATTTGAAGATGAAAATACAAGACATTGAAAAAGGTACTTATGATAGTTCTGTGTTTATTGAAATACCAAACTACAGCCAGAAGAAAGCTGCTGCCATGACTAAGGCCCCGTCATTCTACTCAGATGATTTCTACACTGATCATCATGGTTACAGAATGTGTGCTCGTGTTTACCTTAATGGTAATGGCAAAGGAAAAGGTACACATCTGTCCATATTTTTTGCAATCAAGAAAGGTCATTACGACAATTCTCTGTCATGGCCATTCCAGCATCGTGTGACCTTTATCCTACATAATCAGGGCAATAAAGCCCCCTGGCGTTGCATGCTTCAACCTGACCCATTGGGTCCGTCCTTTCAAAAGCCGATAGAAGATATGAATATTTCTTTTGGCTTTGAAAAGTTTGTGCCTCACAGTGTAATCGAAAACCCTGAGAAAGGGTTTTTAAGGAATAATACCATTGCCATTGAAGTAATAGTGGATCTGCCTGATCATTCATAGAATTTGTTTACTAGCCCTGGTACTAGATTAATACTTGTGGCAAGGCTAAGCCTTATCAACTGCCCTCCTGAATAGTGATTTGTTCTTTGGTTATTGGTTAAAAAATTTGGTATGTAACAGTGTTCCATATGCATTGTTCAATTCACCAGCTACATTGCAGAAATGATGAGAGATTGCATATGTTGTTTTATTGCTGAGTAACATCAAATGTGAGCAAAGGTATGCAGTTAACACAGGCCAGGTGAACAATTCAATTTAATTCAATTTATTTCTTATGTACATATCTCATCAACAAAATAACATTCAAACAAATTAGTTTTTACATACATACAACAAGTTTTGTAGTGTTTGGCAAGCATTTGATTGTCGTTTGTGTGCTATTATCAATTTGAACTTGAATACTGAATGGTGCCCAATCCGAGATTTTGAATTTTCACACTTAGTTTCAGCATGGGTAGTGTAAATTGTATAATGAGGATAGGGTTTATGTTGAGGTGGGAGTATGGAGTGAGGGGGCAGGGGACTATGAAGAACTATAGAAATTTTTCAACTACTTTGCTACAGCCAAATCTTATGGCATGTAGGGTATTCACAAACATGGATATGATCAGTATGTTTGAACAGTATTCCTTCATAGTGGTATTATATGAAAGGTATATAATTCATAAGTTTATTTACACACAAATTTGAGTTTTTGGGTAAGGAAGACTTTTCTGCACAATCGATGATGCAAAATTAACAACAAGGTTCCATGCTTGTTACCTCATATGACCATCAGGGTACTGAGGTATCCTTAGAAGCTTCACTTCAAGGTCCACTTCAAGGTCCTCTCCAGGGTATCATAAAGATTTAGTTTTTGTTCTCCATAGAAATGCAATAATATGTATCAGACTTGAGGAACTGTGATTTGGAATGTTCAACAGTACAAAACTAAGAATGCTACTTTCCAATGTGTGATGTTAGTAAGTAATGATTACCTATTTCCAGTGTAAAACGTAGGACTTTAAGAACACAAAATTCCAATGAGCAAACATTAGGAAGTTAACAACACATATTTCCATTGTGTAACATGTCTGTATCAATTTATTGACACTTTGGTTGGTAGGTGTGAGTGACTACTATAAATGATGCCCTGGATGAAGAATTTGTGGCTGCCTGTATTGGGAGGATGTTCAAATTGATTGGTTGAAAAATGTGGGACATGTACTGTTTACACGAAGCAGTAATCAGTGTACATAGTTTCAGTTTGTACTGACTGTTACTGTCTCTTAGTTTTATGTTGAGCATTCTGTTTTATCATCTTCCTCTTCTCTTCCATTGTATCAGTAAATGATGGCCTTCAAAGGGTGCCTTTAAATGAAAGTGCTTGAAGTAAATTATATAAAAATGTAATATTTAATTTTAGAAACTTATAGAGATTTTATAGTAGTGCTTTTACATTAAAACCATGATTATTACTACATTAACAACATTTATGTGGTTAATCAAGATCTTCCAAGTTTAAAGCACTTAATACTTTTGTAGGAATTAAAATAGGGTAAAATGTGATGGATCAAATTATTTGTAAGCTCCAAATTGTTGTTACTGAAGATTGCTTCAGTGAAGGCTGATTCATCCTTTAAAATTGTCACACACTATAAAGCTTTTAGGAATATATATTGTTATGCCGTGCAGCTCTACAGCATTAATCATGCACATAGCTCAGAGTTGAATACTGTTCAACGTTGATAGCTTTATGCTGCTTGGCCTTTAATGAAGGTAAATTGATCAGTCCTTGTGACCTGTTAGAATGAGTAGGAACAAGTGGTGCTGTTCACAGTAATAATGACCATAGTGTCCTCCAGTCATGTATGCAAGGCCATTAATTGCTTTATATTTTTTAGGAAAATGAAGGCCCAGTCAGTTGATGTAAGGAGGAATGTTTGGTCTTCAGTCCATAACACCCATTGCAATTGTGTTAATAGATTTCTTTAATTCCAAAATCTGTGCTCATTGCTACTATTTTGTGTGTTACATAGGATTTATAATGCATCCTTTTTTCCTTCCAGACTATTTGAAATTAATATCTTAATGGTATTCATTGTGATTGTAAGAATTAAAAATTTGTCCCTTTCCAAAAAAATATGGTCAGATGTTTTATTTTCCTTGACAGGGTAATGAAAAAGTATAAAAGATACTGCTCTCTTTACCTGCCTCTAGTACGTCATATGTGGAAATAATTTGGACATACAATGTTTCTTCCTGCTGTCCTCTATAGTAAGTTTGTTCCAGTAAGAAGAAGGGCATTCTCTCACTACGACGGTGGCACCGAACGTTAGGTACAGGCCTTGAGTTTTACATTTTTCAGGTGTGCTACAAATTGCATTCCTCGGGAAATTAAGAAGTGTGGTAGGTGTGCTGTTTTATGTAACTTTAATACATTTATCCGAGTTCCCATTCTTTATCTAGGTGTGCAAAAAACCGCACTTCTCACAGTGGTTTTAGGTGAGTGATGGTGTGTGATTGCACTTGCAGGCCTCAAAATTCAAGGCCTGTAGGTACACTATAGGTATAGGGTTCAGTGGACCTTAACATTGTCACACCTCACTGAACCCCATAATGTTAGTGTACCTAATGTTCTGTGCTACTGTCATTCTCCTCTACATTGTTAAACTGCTGTAGTTTTCTCTTGCGATAAGTTGTGAAGTAATATGATTGAAGGCATATGCAGTTCATGGTGACATATTGAAACAGCAGTTGCACCATCAAATCTCCTGTTACTACCCTCACAAGTACTTATAATGTTTCACAACATGAAGGCTCATAGAAAGACAAGGTGTTGAAGGGGGAGGGGCAGAAAGATAGGTTGGGGGCATGGGAAACTTATGTTAAAATGTGTATGTGTAATAGTGTGTTTTGCTCTCAAAATTTTTGTTAGTGATGACAATTTTTCTAGCAGGGTACCTTCCTCCTCGCCCCCTTTCCCTTAACTACAGGCCCGATATCACATATATTTAAATGTAGCACAAGACTAAGTCAACAAAACTGTGTTTTCAGAAATGTAGTTATTTATTAACATCAGTCAATCACCTAAGTAAAAGTATTCATTTTTATATATTCAAGCATACCATAATACCAGGATTTGTGAATCTAAATATTTCAAGTATATTTGGTTAAATATATCACATTCACATGAAGCAAGTATGAGAAGAGGCTATGGACATAAAAACTTTTGCACTGAGATCTTGAAATGTGTTTCTAAAGCCTTGAAGTTAAGTGTGATTGCCGCCTGAACAACTCCAGACAGGCTGTATGTTTCCTCCTTTTTTAAACTAGTTTTTACTGCTTGATACACGAGAACAAGTTTGAAAGCTCAGTGTCTTGTAAATCTTATACACCTGAAGTATATTAAATATTGTGGTATTATCAACTGAATCACGAGGTGTTCTGAGTGTCTTGCCACTGTAATGTGTTGCTCTTAACATTTGACTCATTCGGAAGATGCAATGTGTGCAAACATTTTGGAACGCATCTAATGCACAGTACCCTTTGCCAGTAAAGATGGGTAACAGTATAGCATGCATTCTGATAGTTGCAGTGTTTCTTGTTCAAATGTGAGATCTTTGCTGAGGACCTTATGAATGACCCATAAAAAGTTATTTAAGCAGATTGGAGAAAAAGGCAAAATACAAGACTGTTGAAAAGAGGTTGATAACAAGTTTGGGTAGGTTTGGGTAGATTACAAGTTTAGTAACTTCTGACTTCTGTATCCTCTCAACTCTTGCCAAGGGGACTATGAGCAGGCTGGTTTGCAAAGACAGTCCACAAGAAGAAATTACAGTTCTTTTAAAAGTTTTGTTACTCTCGTATCCTCTCCCAGGTGCTTCAGTGACCCTTGTATTGGTATTAGGGAAGTACAGGTCATTGGCATTACAGTATTCTCAGAGATATTTATTTCACCTTCGGTGTAACTCGATCTTTGATAAAAGTCATAGGCGTATGTGAAGACGTTTCCACTGGGGTCGGAAAGTGTAAGTCCTCAAAATTTCTTCTAATTAGTGAACAATCATGATCTGAATTTTGCCAACAAATATTTGCCCTGAAATGGACATCTGTACCCAGTGGTGAGTTCTGTCACCCCACGACCCCTGCATACGCCTTTAACATCAGTTACATTTAAAATAAATGGAAAATTATTTTCTATTGTTTTACTTGTTTCAATTATTTGTTTAAAGATATCTTTATAATTTTTAATTTTCTCTTTTTTGTTTTCATTTATTTATACTTTCCTTCAGAATCTTGCTAAACATAAGTTCGTTCATATTTTGTCGTGTGTTGAAGTAGAGAGCTGTTCCGCAACACTTCCTTCAGAATCTTGCTAAACATAAGTTCGTTCATATTTTGTCGTGTGTTGAAGTGGAGAGCTGTTCCGTAACAGCTCCTGCTTCCCTAATAGCTCCTTCGTTGAAGTAATAAAGTTATGTCCCAAGTTTGTCGGCTGAAGCATTATACATTGGCCTTTCTTTTGGAAAGGTTTTTTTAATGCATAGTATTGGAATTCTATTGGAATACAGTGTGAAGCCATTGCTGCTGTAAATTCACGTTTGTCATTTTGTTCTTTTTGACTCTTGTGTCATTCGCACTTCGCATGAGAGTCTAGACTGGGTCCACCCCTCAAGCAAATTCTGCAGAGACCTGAAACATACTTTCAGTGATCTATACATCTACTGAATGTACACGTAGATGAATCAGTGATCACTCCGTCACATTCACTTCGGCACAAGCCGT
>WURT03172133.1:0-10452 GCA_009936505.3 Holothuria glaberrima | reverse complement strand
GAATTGTTAAAAAATAACCACAAAAACTATAAAAATCGATAATGCTTGCACTGCAATCTTTATTCCATTCAATTCCATTGGCAGTTGCCTTGTTTAAACCAGGGATTTGTGATTGAACCAACACAAATGATGTTGGGAACTCTTGTAGAAACCATCCACACAACAATCGAAATTGACCGAGGGAAAACCATTGCTCACAGAGAAAATCGAATTGCCAATTAGCCCTCCGATTCGCCTTAAATCTCTATAACTGCTGTGTAGGCTACATCAAAAAAGCTACCACAACTTACAGAGGCACTGGTAAGCATTTTGAATCTTCACACCATTAGATTAGTTCCCCTTGCTTGTAATCGGCATGTACACTCAGGACATATTTTTTGTCAGTTAGTGCATCGTTGAACATTTTACTTAGAATATTTGAGTATGTACCTGCACATGTTGCTCGAGGACAAAAACTTGGGATGTGGGGAAGAACACAAGTGTACAGGTGTAACTGGTTATTGTTATCAGCGTCAGTATGCAACTGTCTTCTTGAATAGTGTTTATCGGGGGTAAAATCTACGTACTTTTGCTTCAAAAACACAAGTGTATTGTGCAGTAATACAACCTTCAAAATCACACTTTTCCCAGCAAATCGTGAATAACCATGGCAATACAGGCCCACTAAATGTACAGTTCTTCGGTTCATACATCTGCACGACTTCTTGATATTCATATAGTGTTCTGATAGGCGTGGTTTAAGCTAGTTGTAATGAGACGGTTTGTTTCAAAAAAGGCTATAGATTTTGACTTTTTTTACACCGTTTCTCCAAATTTTGCCATTCCCACAACCATTTTCAGTTACTACGTGAACAGCTTCATCCATTATTAGCATAGTTAGTGTATCGACAAACAAAGAAAAACATTAGACCTGATGTATTTCCCTATTCTTGATCAGGTAGTATCACTTTAAAACCTTGAGAATGCTAAGTTTATGTTCTGTAACATTATGAAAGATTCTTCCAGTTAGAAATTCAATGAGATTTGTAACATTTAGTTCATGTGTCATAGTGAGTTTGGGGCGAATGCTTACTCCCTTTACGTCTAGGCCTCAGTGAAGGCCATGTCAAGAAAACTATGGAGAATATAGGTAATGCATATTGTTGAAATTGGGAAAATGTTCTCACCTTTTATCGTTGCAATCAAATAAACTCTACTTGTTTGCATCATGACCACTACTAGTATTTTTATGTGAGCACCTAGTCACCTTTCTTTGAACATAATTGTAAAGTTTTATGCAGAAACTCAGATTTGAAGAGTAAATTAAGAAATAAATGTCATCTCCTTTTTCTGGTTAGTGTAGGATACACCAGAGTAACACCTGGAGTGTTGAATGTAAGGCAGCAGGCCACAGTTACAGTACCTTGTGTGTAATAAAACTTCACCACAGCCCACTCATTCTCTACCAACTCTGTTACTGCTGCCCAGAAACTCATCTGCAATAGGTATGCGACCTTTGACCTCACCCTTCCATGAGGTAGCATCCTGCCTCAAGCTTGAGATTTCCCCTAGGCATGGTACTGTTTTAGTGAAGATTTGCATCTCAAGCTAATATGTAAGGTCAGAACTGACAGTTATTGTGATAGAGGGTAGTGATGAATGAGGATAAATTCAACAGAGGGTAGTAAGCTACATAAAGCCCTTCTTTAAGACTTAAACACAAGTTTAAACTGTCAGGGTAGATAATTCTGGCTGTTTGAGAGGAGAAGCCCTGCAAATCCCTTTTACTTCAAATTTTGTCAGGTCACAATATTGACATTTGTTTTCATTGTCTATGCTACTGATGATGTGTTGTTACTTACATAAAAGAAGAACACAAAATTAAAGTGATGGTTTGCTGGGATGGCTGATGGGAAAATGGCACCAACTTTTTAAAATGGTGATCTACTAAGTAAGCTATTGTGATGGTACTGACTGCTGAGCAAACAATACCAGTTTTACTGAGTGAGCAATGGTGATAAATATGTCAAATAGTGTGAACAGTAGAGTAGAGTAAACTTTAGTAAAGGAAATTACAGTTCTGTGGCAAAAAGAGTAAAAGTATAAATTGATAATTTACAAGAGCGACTAAGACAAAAGGTGTAAAACAGTAGTTACGAAGAGATAAAAGACAAGGAAAATTGTAAATAACTTAAAACATAAAAGGTAAGAAAGTAGTTATTATGACTCAGAACCATGCTGGTAAATGCTAAATGAGATGAAAGAAATCAAGAGGGGGTTAAGAAAAAATAAATAAAACTTACCTAGCAAAATCCCTATTGTGAATATGTATGGTTGTACAGGATAGCAATTTGTGTGAGCCACTGTTGGTTTTATACCACTACGAGGGATTAAACGATTGCTCAGTTGAATATGTAGAGGGTGGGTAGTATCCTTCCACAAAGAATGTAATTTACATCTTGTGTGATAGTGGTAGTTACTGAGCAGGGCTGTAACATCCCAGTCTGGACTTGGACTCTATTCCGAACTGGAGTTGGTTTTTCTCTGGACTCAGAATTGGCTCGGAATGGGAGTTCGTGGAATTGGAATTTACCAGGAATGGGCTCGGCTGGATTCAGACTCAGAGCCGATTCCAGTCGAGTTCACAAAAATGAAAGTTGCATTAATTGAAGCTGGGCAATATTATTATTGATGTACAATTTAACAAGTAATATGGTCACATACAGTCAACTAAATTGCAGGGTCAGTAAGAGTATATGAAATTGGCTCCTGAAGTGCCCATTTTACATCATACGTGTAACTGTAAACAGTACAAAAAGCATTTTTATGAGGTGCTACATTGTCAAATGGCCGGACATATCAATTCCTTTCGCCAGATAAAGAGCAGTGTGTGCTACTAGAAATTCGACTGTTTACCGCTAAAATCGATGACTCAACGTAAGCTGTCCTCGGCGAACGAAATTCCTGTGAGTGTGTGCGGAGCTTGACCGCACAGAGCATTGTATGCACTTATTGTGTACTGTGTCAGCATGGTATAACCTACCCGCAGAGCGGACTGTTTGTTCAGACTCCTTACTTCCCAAGTGAACAAGGAATGTGTGGTACAGCCTGCTACGTAGCAAGTGTTAACGAGGAGAGAGAAGGAAATGCTAGAAATAAAACACAGATTCTCATTCGATATCGTCCTGGTTCGATGAAGGAAAAGAACCAATGGCAATGCAGTTTACATGGATAGTAAGAAGAATTTGTTATCTTTCGAATTCTATGAGAGACAACTTGCAGGAAATTGGTTAAAGGTGTGTAGCACCACTTTCAGAGTAGGGACTCTTCAGGGCTCTGACGTATAGGTAAACACTGTGGCAAATCCCGTTACCTACAAAATTGCAAAAATTGAACTAATAGACTTCTATGAGTCTGGAATCATTGGAAAGAAAACAAAAAGATCTTTCAAAAGGCGGGAGAGACAAATTGATAGAATGGATGTAAAGGCATAAATCTGGAAGAAGAAGACAGTGCTATGTGGTAAATGGCTATACGTGAGTGGCAGGAAGGTTATGTGAGCCGTCGTGCTGCATGGGAAAGAGCGGTAAGGAATTGATATGCTCGGAATTGGCTCGGCATTGGAAAACCTAGAATCAGAACTTTGGCTCGGAATCAGAGGGTACTGGACTCAGAATTGGCCCTGAATGGTGACCACTGGAATTGGAACTGGCCTGGAATTGGGCTAAGTGGACTCGGTTACATCCCTGTTACGGAGTGAACATTCCAATTTCTTGTCCCATGCTTGGGTTTTTGTTGTTCACATGTAGCATATAGAGTGATTTCATGCGACATCACGAGATTGCTATTACCCATCACTGAACAGCAGACATGCGTACTAAGCGTTTACAACATGTGCATGGCATGATCATAGATAATACTATGTCACAGTGGATGGATCTTGCCCTTCAAAACCAAAGTGACTGGGATCACATGACATCAATGAAACACTTCCGTAGGCATACACAGGTCATTTATGTGAATCTCAACCATGCTCTCATTTTTTTCAGAGATGGTGGTTACAAGGTAGGAATAAAGATAATATTGCCATTTACTGTTTTGAGTAGTATTGGTGAATCTGCAGTTCTGTTTGGAACTTTGGAACTTATTCATTACAGGAAGAGAAAAGTTACCGGAAGGTAGAGGGGATTGGAAGGGAACGGAATAAAAAGTACTGTGGATGCGTGAAGTTTAGCCCCTGGTCCCGAAAATGTTTCCTACTTTAAGTCCTAGACAGGGTCATTCTTCAAGAGGGATGTGCTCAGGATTTTCTGAGTACCAGGCTCATTCTGCTATCCAAGGGAGCCTTGACCACAAGCGGGAGAAAATAGAGAAGTTGCCAGGTGCAACATGGAAGTGCGTCCAAGATTCATGACTGGTTTATTTAAGTTTCAAGTGAAAAAGTTTTCGTACCTCCTGGCCCTACGTGGACACGACCCTATAACACTTTATTTCCCTGTCATAAGGCAGCTGTATCCATGATTTCTTTGAGGTTTTGGCCACTTACCTGACTCTGCTTCAGAGTGGCAAATCCTTGCCAGGAGTCCAGTACAGTAGGGACTCCATTTTTCTCAGAATAGGGAGGGACTGCTGGATAGTTTTAATACTGTAAAAATATGCACAAAAATCATACTTTAGAATTAAGCTATATTATTTCACAGGTTAGTGACATTCAGTAGGCTATGAATTGCCACAACTGGCTCTTTTCGTATTGTTTCTTATTCAATCACAAGTTTCCTCTTCAGTAGGTCATTATGGTCCTCACCCATTGAGAAGCCTATGTTTTAAGAATACTGGTGTATTCATTGATATGCTAGTAGTAAAACCACTGCTGTGGCCTAGTGCATAAAGATGGTAGCATTTGCAGCAATGAAGCTTGGCAACTGGGAGGTTCGGGTTTGATCCCTGGCTGGGTCAAAGTAAGTTTGGTTCCTCATCCAAGAGTGATCATCAGTTTTCCCATCTGAAGATGCTTTTCAAATTCATAAGAAACCAAATTTGATCTAAATTGTCGAGTTGGGTAGCCACCAGACGTGAAGTTGTAATTGATAAGCCATGTAGTTAGTTAGTTAGATGAGGTTTAATGGCCCAGTTTCCAAACAATTGGTTCAAGTCGAGCTGGCCACGGCCTTTTTTCCAGTTGTGGCTCACTGCCTTGTTTTCCCTTACTCCATTGCTTATGCGGAGCATCACGCACAATGGCAGAAGGTTCCATTTTTAAAGTCTTTGGTATATCTCGACCTTGGAATCGAACCCGGGCCTCCCGCGTGAGAGGCGGATGCTCTACCACTAGACCAAACACACGGTCTAATAAGCCATGTAGGCTGTTTCCACATTTGTGGTCGCTTAGTGTAGTAAATGAACTGCCCCTCACGGCCTCAAAGTTGACAGTTTATATCTGCTGAGGTATACATTTCTGCATCAGTTATGACGTCATCTGAGGAGTCGTAACTCCTTCAGAGTCGCAACTAATTGGGTTGCAGGTATCTGAATTTTAAAGTTTGGAGCAGCCAAAGCCTAATTTGTACTGAGGCCTATAGCATATATGTAGCACGAACTTATTGTAAAGTATTACTGTACCTATATTACACATCTTCATAACACATCAGTCTCTCTTCGAGCTTTAAAACTGATATGTTTGACCCATCCTTTGACACCGGGTAGCACCCCCTAAGGATCTGGATGCTTTGAACTGCCGCTTTTTTAGCTTCCCTATAGGCCCTCATAATTCCAGCAGCAGTACCCCATAGTGTGCCTCCTGAAGATTGTGTGCAAAATTCAATTTTCAGTGTTTGTTGATGGTGATGACAAAACACTCCATGCATGTGCAACAACTAGCAGGATGTGGATATTTTTTATGGCAGTTTGTCTGGGAGAAAGTTCATTTCTTTTTAGCCAGTGATGAGAAGACACTTTTTAATAATAGGTGAGTCAATCATCTCCCTCATCAGGGAATGAATTATGCTGCTGATCCTCCATGGTTATCAGCTGTCATTGTGGTTTCTTTTATTTTATTTTATTTCTTGTTTGGGTGTTAAAGGGAAATACTGTGTTTAAAATGCACCAACATGGCATACAAAAGAAATACCTGCAATCATCACTTAACTGTTTAGTCTCACCAATAAACTCTAGCAATAACTTTATAAATGCATGACAAGGGTAACAGATATTGCATCATTTGAATTTTTGAAAGTTTGGGTGAACATTATTTTTGTGCAACAAGCAACCAAATTTCTTCCTATGAGAACCTTATTTTTTTGAAAAGAAAGCAACTGTGCTGTCTTATTTTGAATTGTCTATCATTCTGCATCTGTTAATATTGTTTTAAAAAATATAACAGTTTTCTGTAAAACAAATGCAATATTTCCCTTTAATACTGTCAGCACAACAAGTGCATGTTTCTTGCACCAGCACCAACACATAAATCACAGGTGTTTTATTTTCATACCTTACAAAATGGCCTTTTAGGTAGTGTGTATAATGGGGAAATTTCTTTGCTGTTTACACCAAAAATTTATAGTGTAATCTTTAAAAGGGGCATTTTGAGTTGGTTCACAAAATTCATGATTTTTTTCACAACTGTTGAGATTTACTCACATCTTGGTAGTAAATGATCAAACTAAGAGATTCTGCACATCTGACTAACAACTGAAATGGCTATGATAGGGTAATTAATGATTAAAATCATTTACTACAACTTTTTGACCAGACACTTTTTACCATTATGTAGTATTATGCAATCCCTTTCCACAAAACAATACAATCTCTCACATTTTCAGTAACTGCAGTCCTGAAGTGAAACATGAGTAATGAGGCTAATTATAAGTATTGTCATGCAATGATTTCCTTCAAACTTGTCCCAAAAATAATTGATGTCAACTCAGTGAGCCCCTTTAATTGCCTTTCAAGGGAATCCCAAAAAATCATCAGGATTTATTGTCTGAGGTGTATTCTCACCAGGTTCAACATCTAGGGCTGTAAATAATGTTTTATTGGATTTGTTAAAGGCCACAGCCTTTTTTCCAGTTGTGGCTCACTGGCTTGTTTTCCCTACTCCATTGCTTATGCTGAGCACCAAGCACACTGGCAGTGGGTTCCATTTTTAAAGTCTTTGGTATGACCCGGCCAGGATTCGACCTTCCGGCTCTAACCACTTGACCATGCAGTCGGTCCTCCCTCTCCATGAAAGCTAGATGTCAGGTCTGCACAGCTAGTGTCCAGTTATTGATTATCAGTCTGTCACTCACATCTTTGTGTGTATATTATACACCCAAAAGCTTGGGCAGTTTTGCAGTTCCTGGAGTTTGTTAGATCAGCTTTAACGACACATTAACACAAATGTGCTAGTGTCAACCAGTTACTGATTCCTTGACGTAGTCAGAGGAATCTATGCGATGGTGATGCCGTGTGTGTGTATGTATGTGTGTGATGCTTGGCTTGTAAACACTCTACCTCAAGAACGGTAAGCTCAATGGATCTCATATTTTACATGTAGATACCCCTTATTAAGTAGATGATCCCTATTGATTTTGGTGTAGGTCAAAGTTCATTTGGGGTCACCAGAGGTCAAATGGTAAACACCTTGGAAATTGCTTGTAAACACTCTGTCTCAAGTTGTGTAACGTCAAGGAATCTCATACTTGGCATGTGCATGGCCTATATTGGGAAGATGATCCGTATTGTTTTTATTGGAGATCAAAGGTCATTTGGGGTCACCAGAGGTCAAAAGGTCAAAATCTTGTAAACACTATATCTCAAGAAGCGTAATGGTGAGGGATGTCATACTTAGCATGTGGATTGCCCATATTGAGGAGATGATCCTCATTGTTTTTGGTGGAGGTCAGAGGTCATCTGGGGTCACCAGAGGTTAAAGGTCAAAATCTTGTAAACACTATATCTTAAGAAGGATAACTGAGGGATCTCATACTTAGCATGTGGATTGCCCATATTGAGGAGATGATCCTTGTTTCTTGTGGAGGTCAAAGGTCATTTGGGGTCATTAGAGGTCAAAAGGTCAAAACCTCATTAACCTGATATCTCTAGTAGGATTGCTGTGAGGGATCTCATGCTTGTCGTTTGGATGATTCATGTTTGTTACAATATATACATATGTCAAGTCAAGAAATCACTAAGCCTTTTGGCTTTCTGGTTAAAAAGGTTTAAAGTTTAAATACGGTTTCAAATACGATTCAAGTTTCAAGTTCGGTTTCAAATACACTTCAAATACGGTGCAAGTCCTTCCTTTAGTTGCCTCTTACGACAGGCGGGAAACACTGTGGGCATATTCTACAACCCCCAGCCCACAGGGGGCCAACTTCCATCCATCAGAATTTCCAACTTCCAAAGTTATGAGAAATTGATAATTGTTCGTGGTTTTCCATTCTGTAACACTGACACATTAATGTGCCACTACTTCATTTTGATTTATACTGTAAAAACCCAATACCCGAGTCTTGGGATTGTTTCCTAAGTTCATAGTTGTTGACATCAAGAAAGCCACAAAGTTCTTTCCCTCTGAACTTATAAGTTCAATTCCAAGTTGAAACTATCCAACCATATTATGTAACTGGAGATTCATTATCTAGACACACTTGTAGGAAGGGTGCAGCCCTGTCCCTCATGGCTTTTGTCTAAGTTACATAAATCATGAACGTATGTCACCATCATCGTGCCAAGTGTTTGTCACTATGGCGACAGAAAATGTTGCAAAATAATCTTGAGCTTATGCTTATCATTTTTACTGAGCCCGCTTAGTGTAATGATAACTTCAAGATGGCAAGATTTAGTGACAGTGTTGATACACTTATAGACCTGATGTAAAGAATCTTTAAGAAAATGTTAACCTTTTGATCTTGAATAGAGACGTATTAAAGTACCAGGGAACTAATATTACCAAAGGGTTATCTGTGAATCTGTCATGTAGCTCCCTGCTACCACTACTAGATTCTACAGGGGACATATAAAGCTTACATAATGTGCACTTTTATATACTAGCTAGTACTTGTAGCAAGCAGCATGGATTGTCGGGTCATCATTATACTGTCCTGATTTGTTATCTCATCGGACGATATCACCCCAGCTTTTTGATTGCAATTATTTTAAATTGTATTAAGTGCAGCGTGGCACGTAGATTCTTAGCATGGTGCCAACCCTAAAACAAACAGTGCATCGTAACATGGTTGCATTGTATTTCTCTGCAGGAGAGTGCCTGAAAATTGACATACCATGTAGGATTATCAGAAGACCATTCCAACTTATGATCTAAAAAGAGTCGAAAGACTTCGGCGAATAGAAGGCTGCAATATGGCCAGTATGTCGCCAAGTGTCCGGCACGGGGAGGTGGAGAAAAGAGGGGAGATGAAGCCTCCCGACAACAGATCCAAAGGTAAGAAATTTGTGTTTTGAGATTTTTGGGTTCATAACTACAAGTTGCCAATGAATCTCTCTTAAGGGTAATCACCTTGCTTTTGCAGTAGTCTTTTAACATGTGAACTAGACATGCTGTAGCTGCACAAAATGTGAGCTTGGAAAGTTACGCACATAGTAGGATGCATGGAACATCCTACAAATGTATGCATTTAATAGCAGTGTGATTCCTGGTGCAAATATTACTTTTAACTATTTATATATCATGTATAAAGTGGTTCAGTATGAAGCAATGTGATTCTGAGTAGTGATGCCAGATGCCACAATAGGTTTACAGTGTATGGACACTGCAGAGCAGACATCAAAAGGGCCTTGTGTTCCAAAATAATATGACAGCACTGTTACAGTGCAGTCAGTGTTGTGGCATTGCACTGATGTTACAGTGTTGTAGCATGGCATTGATATTTCATGTGGGGTAGGGATAGGAGAGAAGAGTGGGGCAGGGATCTAGTTTGACAGAGTGAGATGCTGCAAATTGTTAGGGTTGACAATTACATGGTATTCTGTCATTTCATTTGGGGACAACTGGGAAAGCTTGGTCTCTTTGTGTCCTATTATGGACTGCTGTCTAAATTTCATTATGAAAGCATGAAATGGTGCAGCTCTCAAGTTAAGGCTAATTCTCAGGTATAGTTGAGAGGAACAAAAAGTTTAACAAGAGTAACAAGTTCAACAATCAAACATCATTTGAGTTTCAAATCATGAAGTTCCCAAAGTCATCTCCTCCTGACTTGACCAAACTTAGTCAAAATTGTTGGCAGTCTTGTCTTTTTGGTTTCGATGAAAGAGAAACCTATGCGGTCATGCTGGCGTGTATATGTATGTATGTATGTGTGTGTGTGTATGTGTTTGTGACACTTAGCTCGTTAACACGATATCTCAAGAAGGGAAACTCTGACATTTCTCCCACTTGGTATATGGATGAATCATGTTGAGAGGAAGATCCCTATTGTTTTTGGTGGAGGTCAAAGGTCATCTGAGGTCACCAGAGGTCAAAATCTGAAAACC
>WURT03172122.1:0-10453 GCA_009936505.3 Holothuria glaberrima | reverse complement strand
AAATTGTTGTGATCACCATGTATTATTACCTTCATAATGGTCATGAGATGGAATGCAAATCGTGACGCATGCGCGCGCAGCGCGCCGAAGCTTTTCGCTAAATAAGATTTCCATGGCAAAACCTGCATTCAGCGTTCAGAATATGCATCGAAACACTTTCAATTGGCGAACAAACATATGTGCCACTCAAAAAGCCAGTCTTTCAACCGATAATTTGTAAACAGGTTTGGACTATTGCTGCTGTGCTTTTCTGCGAGTTGCTATCGAAGATATTGATAATTAGAACAACATTGCGGTAAGGTTGAAGCACGCGAAGCGCGCGAAAAATTTGATAGTTTCGAAGGATTTGCGAAAATTCTGATGGTTTGAGAAACATTTGTGAGAAAAAAGGATTACAATAGATCCATCACTTGGTCGAAAACACACCTCACCCTACCCCTTACAGAAATCTACAGCTTAAAGGTCTTTTTGGATCATTAAAAATCTCTTTTCTCGCCTCTCTTTTTCTTTTCTTTCTTCATCTTCTTTCTCCTTTTTTCGCTTTTTTATTTTTCCTAATTTTTCAATGGGGGGGGGGCATGGCCTGCTAGACCCCCTGGATACGCCGGTGCCCCTCCTTGACAAGTTTACAATGTGTCATAACCCACCTGACATGCCTCATAGCAGCTTCCTTGGTACATATACCATCAGTTATTAAAATTCACTTAATTTCCTCCCACGTAAAGTTACAATTAAGACTAGTGTTGCAGTCTTTATTTTGGTAGTAAGAAACGTAGGATTTTTGTTCAAACTCAGAAGCAGATGTGAAAGCTGGGCTACAAAGGTGACTCGTTTCTGGAAAATTTCGGGGGCCCCCTAAAAGTAAAAATATCGGGAAGCGTAACCTACAGGTTGCCTCGATTATTGGGTAAATCCGGCTAGGATTCCTAGCAATTAAATCGATGCTGTACTCAGAAAGGGTTGCTCACTATATAATTTCTTATCCTACTCTGATCTCGACAAGGCCACTTGGTTTATGGTAACAGTGCAGTACACATTCAGTCACCAGATAGTCAGAATTGATTCCATTGGCCTGTTTGACTTAGTGAGACTATTGCCAGAGTCATCTTCACTAACCCTTGGACTTGATCTGTAAACGTGAACATGAGAGTGTTGGGTTTGTCTTTCGTACCAGGGAGTTACCATTTGTCAAATAGCAACTCCCTGATGGTATCATGAAATGGTACCGCCCACAGAACAACAAAACTATGGTACCGTCATGCACAAGGGATCCCCATACACAAGCTACAATGCTGTAACTAAGCTACAATTCTGTAACTTGAACACATTGGCGGATTATACTGTATATTACATATTACCAATAGAAGTCATATGGGTCAAACAATGAAAGGTCGGTGACGCGTCAGCATTACCATGGCAACTTTATTAAATTTGTTATGCGGTTGGGACATCACTATCGTATTTGGTAAAGGTTTGCATGAATACAACAAAGGCCGCTACAACACTTTTAATTTTGTCACAGTGAACTTACCCTTAATTGTAATCGAGAATTTAATATCTAGGCCTATATGTAGGCCATTCCTTCCCATTGCTGTTTGCACCGTCCATGCACATAGGCTATCAGACATCCTGCAACTTAGCCTACCAATGTTCTTAGACAAGTAACAGTGACATTGAGCCGAAACAAAATTTCTATCCCTTCAGTTTTCTTACACATTCTAAAAACCATGAACCCATAAAAAAAAAACTATTGACACAACTTAGCTAGGCTTACATGACCTTATCCCCATGGTATGCATTTAGGCCTACATAGCCTGCTGAAGGCTACCAAATGAGTGTACGTTGTAGTATGTTAACTTGTTAAGTTTAAATATGTTAAGATAATATTGAACTTACACCTATACGGACTTAACATGATTAAAGTTTTAAAAAGGGACAATTTCTCTATTGAAAACCGTACCTTTCCAAACGACGTCGAAAACCACTTGAGAAAAAGTAAACTTTTTATTACCCTCTGAAGGCTCTACTGTATGTTGCTGGTTGAATATGCAAACAAAACAGACTAATACTCAGGCAGTGTTCCACATGAGGTACTATTAGATTGGTAACCTAGTAACCCATTCATACAACCTTGGTCGTCGTCAATTGACTAACTGAATTCATTGACCAGGAGCACATCAAAGTAACACAAAGACGATGTCAACAATACAGCAATACCGCAACCCTGATGTAGTATGTACGTATAGCCTCACAGACACTTGTAAAATCAATCTTGGATCGATATAGTATAGGCTCCGTCTGACTTGACTGGAGCCTCCCTGACATGTAATATAAACACAAATTTCACCATGCTCATTGACAGTAGGCCTACACAGTTTAACCCCAGGTGCCATTCTACTCAAAGAGCTAGAAAGTCAGGTAGGAATACTCAACTATGAGTGCCCAGGGACGTCGCGACCGACGGGTGTGTGGGAGTGTCTCACCCCCTCAGTCAAGTTTGTCAGATCGACGATAGTCGGAAAATCTGAAACAACAGTTGGAATTTCTGATTTCTCAGTTTAGCATATTTTCCGACTGAGCCTATGTCAACTTGTATGTATTTTCCAACTAGATCAAGTCAGAATAATACCAAACATTATTTTCTTCACGTAAAATCGAATTAAAACCGTCCTTTGACATCTTATTTAATGAAAAATTTCGGCACGCTTAGCGCGCATGCGTCACGGTTTGCGCTCCATCTCACATGAAACTATTCTGATAACGCTTTCCAAAAACATATACATCTCCAGATATCTGTAGGGGCCTCGCATCAATATGGGATCTTTCAATCTAATTTATCAGTAGCATAATGAGGAAGGTTGAAAGTACGGATTTGCAGTTATACATTTTTCAAAAAAAAAAAAAAAAAATCAAAGAGCGCTTCGCCCGCAACAATTATTGGTATAGATGGTGATTGTTAATACAATTACGACGAAAACTCATTTTGAAATGGGCTTTTTAGTCCTTCATTCCTTTTGCTATACCTATCAGGGAGGTCTAATATCGCCTTCCTGCACATAATCTCTACGTCCTGTCCATTCTTCATTGCTGGAAGCCATTCGTCTGGATTCGTTTGGATTCTCGTTCAAAATTAGTAAAAATGCGATAGAAGTAAAGTACTTGGCGTCATACTCCATATTATCATTTGGATGACAGGTAAGAAACATTATGTCTTTACCCCATTTTATTTAATTGTTCCAGAGCTTCCATGTATCTGCCAGCCTTGATGCTCTTTTATAATGCACAGTGAAGGAAAGGAAAATTTTCGTAATAGTCCAATAACGTTTTTGTTGACTCTACGCACGTATTTTTGCCAAAAAAATTTTCCGAATAGATGGCAGTAAAGAAGCCAAAAAAGGGGGGTGGGCTTCAGGAGGTTTGTTGACAACGTATTTTTCTCTAAGACGACCTACTCTCTTCTTTCACCTAACCAAAATTAGAATTCACTGAATTATGGACATTACCCAGCCATATATGAGCGGCTCAAAAAATGTTCCAAAGGTAGCACCATTTTGCATCTAAGCAACATTAAACTAACAAAAAATTCTCAAAGGGGAGGGGCACACCCCTCCCCTAAGACCCCTCCCCGGGACGGCACCTTTATGTCGTGACAAAGGAAGGATTCTCACTGATGTATATAAAAACTCAGGAGCACGTAAAAAGTGCACTTCACACACTGCCCCTCAGTTGGAAAAAACATCCAGCCAGCAGAAGATGCAGAGTAGCTCACATTCCACACAATGCAGAGCGAGTTCTTGAATTACACATTATAGTCTTGCATGCTCGCGAGGACCTGGCTGTAAGAAATAAAATGTTTGTTTCTACACAAGGAGGAGCTTTATACATTTATGGGAGGAGCTTCAAGTTGCTTAGTTGGGAGAATTGAAATTGTCTGGAATGAAGAGGATTGGTTTTCAAGTATTCCATTCATATAATAGGCCTAATATCCCCTTTCAGTGTAAGGCAAGTGCCTCATGTAAGTCAGTTAGTTAGTAAGGTGAGGTTTTACGGCTCAGTTTGTAACCAATTGGTTTAAGTCATGCCGGCCACGGCCTTTTTCCAGTTGTGGCTCACTGGCTTGTGTTTTTCTTACTCCATTATATATATAATCCTATATGTGTATATGATGTATATATATATATATATGTTTATATAAACATATATATACATACACATATATGTATATTATATTTATATAATATACTGTTGCATGTGCAAGTTTTAATTGTATTTTAAGTAAAAATCCTCTATTTTTGTTTGCTATTACTTGATGGAAAAAATAACTTGTTTTATGTGTAAAATTATATCAATCTATGTAAAAAAGGGTGCAATGTTGTCAGGTCCTTTGTAAGAGTAAAGTGACAAGAATTTTATTTGAACACTGTTTGGATAACGGTCCAGCAGTCCAATGTCAGCTTATAGGCTTAGGCCTCCTATTATGTGTACAGATAAGGAGGGCTTCTTAAAGCAGGAAGATATCACTTGTGAATCAGTGACCATAACAGTTGTTGTAGACAACAAAAGCTTGTTGTCAATGACAAATGCCATTCCTAAAGAGATCAAACAATTGTCGGCAACAATTGTTGCTCATGACAATAAGTTGCATTTCATGACAGTTGTTGTTCATGACAAGTTATTGTCTGCAGCACTGAATTGTCAAGCATGACAAATTGCTACTCTTGACAGGTCAGGTGAGTAGCCTGTATTGTTTCATAGAAGGGGTTTTGAAGAAGTGCGACAACGGGAGGGGCCTAATGGGAGTGGTTTCGGCTTTTTTAGGTCTCCAGATGCAAAATGGTGCAATGTTTGTGCCTCAAACGTAATTACGTTTGTAGTTATCATGTGTTTTTACCATTATTTTTTTCAATCTTGGGTCATGTAGGGTTTCAACCCCCAAAACAACCCCTTGGCTACGCGCCCGAGTAAAGTAGTTATCATGTGGGTACCTTTGTTGGGCGCAACATTTTCTTTTGATGTTAGCTGTAACAAACCCATGTATTCTTTGGTTAAGCTTAACTATTCTATTGTTTTACTGAGGAAATTCGCTTTTACTTTTGGGGTCTCAAAGTGTATACAAGGGAGAGATGTGGGTCGTCGAGTGGCAGAGTGGTCCTTTGCAGCTGCTGTGCACCAATGTGTTTCAAATGTGCGTGGGTTCGAATCCCGCTCGATGCACGTGGGTTTTTCTCCGGGTACTCCGGCTTTCCTCCCACTCGGCAAGGCTTGCCATCAAAATAGGTTGTCCAGCCGACGAGGTCGGTTGTGCGCCGGACTGAAGCACCTTCGGGCGGACCAGTTAACTAGCCGACTTTCCTTTTTGGAACCCAAGACAGTTTTTGATCATGCAGTTCCAGATCTCATGGAGAAGTCATCTGATAGGCCCTATAGCTAGTAGATAGGGAAACACTCAGTATGAAGTCACTGTAGTATACAGTGGCGCCGCCAGACTTTGGCAATTGGGGGCACCAACGATGCCGCGTAAATTGCCCCATTTTTTATGTGCTCTGCGTTTTTTTTTGTACAGCAATGGGGATCCTTCCTTTGTCACGACATGAAGTTGCCGGCCTGGGGGATGGGTCTAGGAAGCGGGGTGTCCCCCTTCCCTTTGAAAAACTTTTGTTCATTTAAGGTTGATTAGATGCTAATTGGTGGTATCTTTTGGATATTTTCGGAGCTGTTCACATATGACTGCAAAATGTCCATAATTTAGTGAATTCTAATTTTTGGTTAGGTGAAAGAGGAGATTATATTGTCTAAGAGAAGAATACGTTGCCAGCAAAACTCCTGAAGCCTCACCCAGGCTCTAAGGATGGCAGATACCTGTATAGGGCCTCCCGGAAGCTCTGGTTCAATTGCAAAAAATGGGGGCAATGACATAATGTGGTGTAGCCAGGATTTTTTAACGGGTTGTCATGTAGTATGCTGTGTGATCGCCGGCCTGGGGGATGGGTCTAAGTGGAGCGGGCGTGTGAAAAATTAGGTGTCCCTACATGCAATCTGGTGCCACGTATGCACTTTGAAGTAAAATTTTCTGTTGAAGAATTTAACGCATTTTAGGTACTAAAAATTGGCATCAGTGAGGGAGAGCCCATGGCCAAATGGCCTTCTAAACACTCCACTGAATACTTATTACCTGATATTCAAATCATAATATAGAGTATGATGCCGAGCACTTTGCAACTAATGTATTTTTACTGATTTTGAACGGTAAGCTAGACGAACCACAAGCTTCCAGCTACGGGGAATGGGCGGGAGGGAGAGGTGCAGGAGGTGATATTAGGCCTTCCTGATAGGTATAGCAAGGACTAACAAGCGCGTTCCAGAATGTTTTTTCGTCGTATGTGTACTAACAATCACCATCTATACCGATAATGGCTTCGCGCGAAGCGCGCAATAAAAGTTTCTGAAAAATGTATTACCTGATTACGGCAAGGATAAATTTTCAAGTTCCAACTTTCCACATCATGCTACAAATTAGATCGAAAGATCCCATATTGATGCAAGGTCCCTCCAGATGTGTGGAGATGAAACTTGGTGCTTTCTGAAATTGTTGTGATCAGAATAGTTCCGGTAGCATGAAATATTACCTTCATAATGGTCATGAGATGGAATGCAAACCGTCATGCATGCGCTCAAAGCGCGCCGAAATTTTTCGACGAAAAATGCATCCATGATCTGCATCGAGACACTTTCAATTGCCGAACAAACATACATGCCACTCAAAAAGCCAGTTTTTATATCTGGTAATTCGTACTAAACAGCTTTGGACGTTTACTGATGGGCTTCTCGGGGAGTTGCTGTCGGAAGATATTGATAACAAGAACAACAGCGCGAAAATTTTGATAGTTTGCGAAGGATTTGCTAAAATTCTGATAATTTGAGAAACATTTGTGATAGAAAATGATTACAATGGATCCATCACTCGGTCGAAAACACACATCACCCTACCCCCTACAGAAATCTACAGCTTAAACGCATTTTGGATAATTTTAAAATTTTCAGAATATTGGGGCACGCGACCTTTAGCTTTACTGAATACTGACTACAAAACTGCAGCTAAATGCCTTACCACCTGACCACACAACTTAAAGACTCGCTAAATAACATTTTAGTCCTGAACAAACCGATGTCTTGAAAAACAGGAATATCATTTACCGCGAACTTGAGATTGGTCCTTGATCTTAGCATTTGGTATTGTAGTGAAAATTCCATCACTGCTGCCCGCTTCTCTGATATTTATAGACTATGAAAAGGCCTTTGATATGTTAGACTGGGATTTATCCAGAAAGTTTTGACTTTCTTTAATTTTGGTCTTGATTTTAAGCAATGGATTAGAACTCTCTATAGTAACTGTAACTCTTGTGTAACAAAAAATTGTTTTTCCTCTGAGTAGCCTACTTCTTTTCATGCGGTGGTATAAGGTAAGGCTGTCCCCTTAGCTCTATCTCTTAATTGTGTATACTGGAATTTTTACTACACTTATTAAATCTAATAACAATATTTGCGGAATAGCATTTGGTGACAATCACAAAAAAATCAAAAAAAAAAAAAAATCTCACAGTATGCTGATGACACTGTGATCATTACTGATGGTTCCTTTGATTCTTTTACTAAGCTCTCTAAAGTCTTAACCTATTTTACCAATTTATCAGGGTTAAAGGTTAACTTAGAGAAGACCTTTTATTCCCTTTAGGCTCCTTTGTTACCAGTTATCTTCCAACTTCAATTTTGTTATTGCCTGTTAAATATCTTGGAATTTCCTTTTAGCGTTGATAATTTCTCCCGTCTTAATTACCGGGTACTTACCCAAGCTTTCTCGTATCATTTGGTCATCTCGGGGTTTGACCCCAAAAGGGTAACATTTTCATTTTAAAGAGCTTTGCAATTTCGCAACTAGTGTACTTAGTGCTTATTGAACGTTTTGCCATCACCACCGAGCAGTTTTTTTTGCTGGACATTTTTTTTTAGGAATTGAAAATCTTTTTTGTCAAATTGATTTGGAATAATGAACCCGACAAGATTAAAAGATCAAATACATGTAACGCAATTAGTTGTGGTGGTTTATACCAGTGTTGTAAAGAGTCACAAGTCAAGTCATTCGTCACATTGCTCAAGTCAAGTCGAACACATTTTCAAGTCAAGTCAAGTCAAGACAAAAGCCAAGTCAAGTCAGACATTTTGGTCGAGTCAACTCGAGTCAGTTGCTGGTGTCTACAAGTCAACGCAAGTCACACTATCACATCACCATACGTCAGTATGGAATGTTTGCAGGGGCAGCCATGTGTATGTGTAGAAACTGCAGTAGTGAAATGTTCTGTGTTATGTCACAATGTTACGTACACTAATTCTGCTCTCAACAAATATTTGAACGCTACAGTAAATTTTACGAAGTGGCAAAGGTGATGATTTTATTTTAAAATTTCAGAAATTCGAAGAGCCCGTATTTTTAATGGGTCATGGTAAGGACCCCTCCTCCTATCAGCCTTCAAAGGTTATGTCCAACTTTCAGCTTAGAAAATATAGTAACCCTACATGGATCTCGATTTACGTCGAATGATTTTGCTTATTCAAAAATGCAAAATGCACTTCACTGTGAACCCACCCGCCGTAGAGAAAAATCGGGTTTAACTCAAAAATTGCTAAAGTCTGGACAAGAAAAGACACTCGCCGGTTAAATTAGTGTTTGTTTTAAGATTTTTATCAGTTTTTTATTTAAGTATCGTACTCAGAAGGGTCCCTTGACGGAATTTGCATTATTTAATCTATTACTACTTTCTGCAGTTTGTAACATCTAGTCTGCAAAATCCCAGTCTGCCGTCTGCCGTTTGCCGTCTGCAAAATAGTAGATCCGCATAAAGCCTTTACATCTACCTGCTGTAGATACGGACCACCAGATGTGATGCATGTACAGCTGTCGTAATGTGAAACTTTGCGTACAGATGATAATGCCTACACCAGTGCTGTGTCCAGCAGGGTTGCCAGTTTGGCGCTTTTGCCACCAAATTTCTGAAAATTGGCGCTTTTTCAGAGCCTGGTTGGCGGCAGAAAAATCCATTTGGCGGCTTGGCGCTTTTTGGTTGTAAATTTGGCGCTTTTTAACAGTCTGAAAGTCGTCCGTTAAAACACTGTTACATACAATTGCACATCTGTTTTGCTTACTGGTTGCCCATTTTTTATGTTTGAAATCAAGTTGACTTGTAAGAGAATGGTTCTTTCGTATATGACAGTGAGCGACAATTCATTTTTTTGTAATGTGAGCATTAGTATTTGAACAATTTTGTATGGCGCTTTGTTTTGGCGGCTAAAAAAATTTTGGGCTCTTTTTGGTTCTATTTGGCACTTTTTAGACGTTATTTGGCGCCATAGCTTTCTTTTCATCTAAAAACCCTGGTGTCCAGTCTTCTCAAATCTGATCGAACTGCACTACATGCAGTGTGTGTGACAACTCGCGCATTGACTATCCAGTTTCCAAACGAACGTACGTACGGAAGGCAATGTATGCTGATTACTCGCATCCACTGTACTCAAATCACAGTTGGCAATGTATTCCTTTAGCAATTAACATGGAGTGGAACTCGGGGCACATGTGTGTAGTACTTAGTATAGTCTAACTCAATACCGAACCATAATGCCAATGCAGAGCGCATCTTCTCGCTCATGAAAAGTCAGAGGACAGACGAAAGGAATCAACTAGCTGTGCCTTCTGTGAAAGCCCTGTTGATAGTACAATACAACTGACAACATGTGTCCTGTGAAAAGTTCCACCAATACCTCTGGAAATGCCCCAACATCCTCCCTTAAATAAGCAGCAGCCATAAATACATATAAGATATTTCGAGATTAAAGTATATTTGTTTTGCATTGTATTTTCAACGTGTCAGTCTAATTCATTGTCATTGTAATACCGAAAGGCAAGTGACATCAACACCCCTACCTACAGCCACCAGGTGAAATGTCCCACTTCCACTTCAAGCATAAATGGTCACCCTAAACTTGACGTAAGTACAAGATATCATAAAAAATTGAAACGACCACTCCTTTCAATATAAAGTGGATATTTTCGATAGAATACGATGAATCACATGTAATCATTGCACTGTAATGGTTTCAGCTCATTGATTTATCACAATCGGCCTATCAAGAATCCCACAGTTGCAAATAACACACAGCACGAGTATCGCCGACTGCACTTTCATACAATGTTGATGAAGTGCTGAGTAAAGTAATTACCCGATAACACTTTTGTCGACCAAAGTAGAGATGCAACCACACGGGGACGAACATCTCCGACAATTAATAGGCCCATACTACAATATTATTCGAGCGCATGTGGGTCTGCTACGGAAGCGTAGAAGGGACATTGCATTGACGAGTTGCCGACTTGACGAAATGACAAAAATCTGCAAATTGACGA
>WURT03172110.1:0-27974 GCA_009936505.3 Holothuria glaberrima | reverse complement strand
GTCATGTTGAGCAGAACTATTGTTTTCAGTAGAGGTCAAAGGGTCATTTGAGGTCACCAGAGGTCAAAAGCCGAAAAAATTGTAAACACGATATCTCGAGTGTGTAGATGTGTATTTGTTAAGAGAAAGAACCGTATTGATTTTGGTGGAGGTCAAAGGTCATTTGAGGTCACCGAAGGTCAAATTCCGAAAACCTTGTAAATGTAAACAGTATATCTTGGCATGGGGGCGAGTTGGTATTGTGCTGAGTTGTCATAGGGGCGAGTTGGCGTGGGGGTGAGTTGGCATGGGGGAAGTTAGCATGGGGAGAGTTGATATGGTGCTTAGTAGTGTCATGGGGCCGAGTTGTCATGGGGGCGAGTTGGTATAGGGCAAGTTGGCATGGGGGTAAGTTGGCATAAGGGCTGAGTTGGCATCGGGCTGAGTTGGCATGTAGGCTCACTTGTTCCAGGGATCTCACAGTTTCAAGAAAAAATTCTAAAGAAAATTTCAGTACAAAGGAATAAAAGAATTTCTTGGAACAAAAAGTAGTTCACATGTTGAGTGAATGTATTGTGTACGTTTGGCTCTTGTCAATTTCCAAACCACAGTTTACAAAACATATTTTACAAAGGCAAGGAATCACTAATCCTTTTGGCATTCTGGTATTAATTGCAGTAGTATTAGGTCTCAGTTTGTTTGCAACATCTCAAACTTGCTTAAATAAGTTGTTGTTGTCATTAATTTTGCCCATTATGACATCTAGAATCTTTTCTTGTCATGTTCTTGTACAATCCTGACATGAAAGGTCCTCTGAAAGTATCCAGACAGGTCAACTGGCTCTTCCAATGGGTATCTCAAGGTAGTTGTGGCTTTACACTCCCCTCGCAGTCCTTAAACCAGGCACGTGGTTGGTGATGATTACAAAAGTATTTTTTGCACTTCTTCAATATGCTTAATGACTATTAATGATGTTCTGCACCGTCCAAGCTAATTCAACTGGTGTGAACTGCAGCCATAAAGCTTTAGGGAAGGATTTTCTTTGTACAGCTCATCTTTCATTTTTCTATGTTCTTTGCATTGTCAGTAACAACAGAAGTCACTACACAGTTGAATTGATCCTTGGCAAGTTTGATTACATTTTTGCATTGTTGCTTACAACTCTCAGTTGTTTTAGGAATAGCATGAAGGCAGGTTGCTGTGACAGGGTCATTGTTGATATTACCACAACCATCCTCAACTAAAGTAGCTTCTCTACAATCCAGATTGTTCCTCTTGGCATCTTAGTTTATGTGATAGAGACTCCAGCAGGGTACCACAGTTCTGGTCAGAGGCTGATAACCTGGCACAGGGACATAATTAGAGGTTGAAATGTGGGATGCTCCACATAGGAAAAGGGAACATTACAAGCATAGAAATATTTTGCCTCCTCATCTACTGTGGCATTGTCAGTTTTGGATGTTTCCACCACTATGTTAGACTGCTTCTGTTTCCTCATAGGTGCTGTCCACTTGCTACATCTCTTAGAAGTGGCTGAGTTGTTGTATACTCAGGGTGCTACATCTCCTAGTAGTAGCTGAGTTGTTGTACCTGTATACTCAGGATCAGAAGACTTGATACACTTGGACACATGGAAATTCATTCTGTCAGCTTTTCCACTGATTTACATTCCACATTTCTTGCACTTTTCATACACCCTTTTTCCATTTCAATTCTCATAAAGTGTTCCCACACAACATCTGTTAGCCATTTTTCACACAGCTGAGGAGCAAATCATGGTACTGTACTACATTTATGTGGCAGTTGTTCACTAGCAGCAATGCCAGGGGAGCACATCACTGTACTGTACTACATGTATGTGACAGGTGTTCACTAGCATCAACCCCAGAGGAGCAAATCACAGCACTGTACTACATTTATGTGGCAGTTGTTCACTAGCAGCAACCCCAGGGGAGCAACTCACTGTACTGTACTACATGTATGTGACAGGTGTTCACTAGCAGCAACCCCAGAGGAGCAAATCACAGCACTGTACTACATTTATGTGGCAGTTAACTTCACTAGCAGCAACCCCAGAGGAGCAAATCACTGTACTGTACTACATATATGTGACAGGTGTTCACTAGCAGCAACCCTAGAGGAGCAAATCACTGTACTGTACTACATGTATGTGGCAGGTGTTCACTAGCAGCACCTCCAAGAGAGAATGAGTTACTTCAAAGGAATGTGTATTTCAAGTCCAGTTTTGTGGGAAATAACAAAGGAAGTTAGATAAATGAAATGCAAAAGGGACTATTTGTTCACTTCTTAATGGTCCCTAGTGAACCACACTTGTACAGATACATGTCGCAATGTGTGAAGGAAATAACTTAAGTGATAAACAGCACTTATGTTACTTATGTTATAAAAAAAGATGGAAGGCAAATGAAGTTAGAAAATTTAATTATAAGCAAGACATTGATATACACAATACTGGAGGTCAGTGTAATATTTTGGGTTATTGTAGGGCTCACATAGGCCTACCTAGAGTGGGGCTTTCCTTGGCACATATGAATGGGGACAGCAGCTCTTCACTATTCTAAGCAAAGCTTTACATTATATTGAAAATAAAGGCTTTAATTACTCCATTAGTTTGCTTCCTATTATTTTGCTATACAGATACCTGTTAAATGCACACTTAATACAAAAACAATGCAAATCTCATGCCGTGTTCTTGCCGATACTAAAACCCACTTCAATATCCGCCGCTCGGCGGGTTTTTTCAGAACTGTACACTGCCATACAACCACAAAGAGAGATAAGACTTCCTCTCTTCCATACTCTTCACAACTTGTGTAAACAAACTCTCTCAAGTGTAAATAGGCTACTCTGTAAAATACAATGGCTAGGCAAACATCTGCTGCAAGACTATTTAATGGTCAAGTGAACAGTTAACTGGCCATGCAGGATTACTTGGCAGAGAGTTTACACTTAATTTAGCAGAAGTGTGGAGACAAACAAAAGGTGCGAACACGGTCTCCATCGGCAGAAACACCTCATGCTGGCAAAATATGGCACAAATCACTAAACCCTTACATAGTACATATTATGGCATAAGATGGTCAATCTTGATGCGAAATCTGATTTTCATCCTCAGACTTTGAAAAAAGTAAGAAAAAGCTAATACTGACAACATTTTATTCAATGTAGCAGAATAGGTTTTTATCTGTTTTTCATTTTTTGGCAAAACCCTGTTTTTTACCAGTAGAAACAACTGGTAAAAACCACAGGTAAAAGCTGCCAACAAAAAGATTATGCAACTCATGCCTCTCTGAGGCAAACACCCTGCAAAATTGCTTTCCCATCCTTCTGGCCTAGGTGTGTGATTTGTAACATACCTGGCCATCCTTCTGGTCACAGTGTATGAATTGTAACTTGCTTGATCATCCTTCTGGCCATGATGTATGATCTGTAACTAACCTGGCCATCCTTCTGGTGGAGGTGTATGATTTGTAACATACCTGGCCATCCTTTTGGTCAAGGTGAATGATTTGTAACTTACCTAGCCATCCTTCTGGTCAAGGTGTATGATTTGTAACATACCTGGCCATCCTTCTGGTCAAGGTGTATGATTTGTAACTTGCTTGATCATCCTTCTGGTCATGATGTATGATTTGTAACATACCTGGCCATCCTTCTGGTGGAGGTGTATGATTTGTAACATACCTGGCCATCCTTCTGGTCACGGTGTATGATTTGTAACTTGCTTGATCATCCTTCTGGTCATGATGTATGATTTGTAACATACCTGGCCATCCTTCTGGTCACGGTGTATGATTTGAAAAGTGCTAGGTCATCCTTCTGGCCATGATGTATGATCTGTAACTAACCTGGCCATCCTTCTGGTGGAGGTGTATGATTTGAAACTTACCTGGCCACCCCTTTGGTCAAGGTGAATGATTTGTAACTTGCTTGGTCATCCCTTTTGGTCAAGGTGTATGATTTGTAACTTGCTTGGTCATCCTTCTGGCCAGGATGTATGATTTGTAACTTACATAGCCATCCTTCTGGTCAAGGTATATGAATTGTAACTAACCTAGCCCTCCTTTTGGTCAAGGTGTATGATTTGTACCTTACCTGGCCATCCTTCTGGTCAAGGTGTGTGATTTGTAACATACCTGGCCATCCTTCTGGTCAAGGTGTATGATTTGTAACTTGCTTGGTCATCCTTCTGGCCATGATGTATGATTTGTAACTAACCTGGCCATCCTTCTGGTCAAGGTGTATGATTTGAAAAGTGCTTGGTCATCCTTCTGGCCATGATGTATGATATGTAACTTACCTGGCCATCTTTCTGGTCAAGGTATATGATTTGTAATTAACCTGGCCATCCTTCTGGTCAAGGTGCATGATTTTTAACTTGCTTGGCCATCCTTCTGGTCAAGGTGTATGATTTGAAACTTACCTGGCCATCCATTTAGTCAAGGTGAATGATTTGTAACATACCTGGCCATCCTTCTGGTTAAGGTGTATGATTTGTCTGCATGTCCAAACTTTCGGTTTACTTTCTGCTCTTAAATTTAAGAATTTCTTCACTAATTTTTCCTGTCTAAGTTTGAAAGTCTCCATCTCATTTAACTTCTTTGTTAAAATTGTTTTTAATTCTTATGTATTTTATTACATGATGTTTTGTTTTTGTTATGTTATTTGGGCCTTTTCTCTTCTGTTTTACATGCTTTGATTTATATTTTCTGTGGCTTCAGTGTGCTTCAGCTCTGTAGTTTGGTTTTCTTGTTTCACTTCGTGGATGTGTAATATCTTGTCAATTATATTTACTGCCTTGTTGTAATCTATGTGCTATTGACAGGGTATGTTTTCTCTTTGTGTCAGTAAAATGAGTGTGGTATGGAATTTATTCAGCCAACAATAAAAGTTGCAATTTTTTCCCATGGAAAAACAGGAACGTTACAGTAGTCTGTTATGCTAGTTTTCAAATTACACCGGTATGAGGAACTTTTCTTGTAGTTGTGATATTCAGTGTTGCTCTGTGAACAACCAGGTATTTTTTGCTTTGTTTCTAATGCTGTTGAAAGTTCTGCGAAGTATCATGCAGTGTTCTCCGCAGGTCTAAATTTTGTCGGGGGCTTCTCTGAGATCTGGCAGATGACACTGATCGCCTCCCTACGGGCGGGTCTACTTGGAAAATTTTTGATCACGTAAGGTGTGCTAGACATGGGCGTGGATCCATTTCCAAAAGTAGAGGGGACTTTTCACCATTTGCGAATCGCTGTCCTGGGGGAGGGGTCACCCTCCCTTTTGGAAAATTTTTGCTCATGTAAGGTGGGCTAGATGCAAAATGGTGCTACATTTGGTGCTAAATTTGAATTGAATATGTCACCAAGAATTTTTACTTTTTTGATTCCTTGCCGAAGGCAAAAGGAATCTATGCGATGGTGATGTCGTGTGTGTGTGTGTGTGCGTATGGACCCAACATTTCAGACAAGGTGAGGACATTTTTTATTCAAGATGAGGCCCTCAGGTGTCAGAACAATAGATTTCAGAGGTCCTCAGGTGTCGAACAATAGACAGTCTATTGTTAGGGTTAGGGTTAGGGTTAAGGAAGCAAACACAAAGCAAAGAACAATGAGGTCCTTCCTCGATAGGAAAAAAAACTGTATGTGTGTGGATGTGACGGATTTGCTTGTAAACACGATATCTTAAGAAGGGTAACTTTGAGGGATCACATACTTGGTATGTGGGTTGGCCATATTGAGTAGATGATCCCTATTGTTTTTGGTGGAGGTCAAAGGTCATTTGGGGTCACCAGAGGTCAAAAGGTTAAAACCTTGTAAACATGATATCTCAAGAAGGGTTACTCCGAGGGATCTCATACTTGGTATGTAGGTTGGCCATATTGAGTAGATGATCCCAATTGTTTTTGGTGGAGGTCAAGGGTCATTTGGGGTCACCAGAGGTCAACGGTCAAAACCTTGTAAACACGATATCTCAAGAAGGATAACTCAGAGGGATCTCATACTTAGTATGTGGATTGTTGGCCATATTGAGTAGATAATCCCTATTGTTTTTGGTGGAGGTCAAAGGTCATATGGGGTCACCAGAGGTTAAAAGGTTAAAACCTTGTAAACACTATCTCAAGAAGGATAACTCCGGTGGATCTCATACTTGGTATGTTGGTCGGCCATATTGAGTAGATGATGCCTATTGTTTTTGGTGGAGGTCAAAGGTCGTTTGGGGTCACCAGAGGTAAAAAGGTCAAAACCATGTAAACACCATATCTCAAGAAGGATGACTGTGAGGGATCTCATATTTTGCATGTGGATTGCTAATTTGTGTAGAAAAGCCCTATCATTTTTGTGGCGGTCAAAGATAGCTGAAGTAGGAGGGATCTCATGCTTGTCATATGTGTGATTCCTGTTTGTTACAATATCATATGGCAAGGAATCACTAAGCCTTTTGGCTTTGTGGTTAGAAAGTTTTTTTTTTTTTTCATTTTGCTTAAGTGAATTTTTTACTCAGTCCTTGGGATAAATCCTAAATACACTTCGTGAAGTGAGTGAACAGTAAATTGTTCGACTGTTTAGCATTTACGAATCGCTGTCCTGGGGGGAGGGGTCTAAGTTGAAGAAAAAATGAAATTGGAAGGCGTCTATACGGCAAATGGGCCATATTTGGGCAAAATTTAGCTTTCAATATGTAGTGTCAATTCTTTATCACCGTTTTAGTTTTCATCATTTTTGAAAAAGTGGGGGGACTTTTTGGCAGTGTTCCCCCTTCCAAAAAAGTGAGGGGGACGCGTCCTCCATCCCCCCCATGATCCAAGCCCATGGTGCTAGATGCAGAATGGTGCTACGTTTGCTGCTAAATTTGAATTGAACCTATCACTGTCAAAATCATGATTCATGACTGTGTTTTTTCAATCAAATACTCAACTTCTGCGGAGACAGAAAGTGTTTTATTCGCTTTCAAATGTTTCAAAAAGAAGTGAAAGCAATATTTTTGTTCGGGTGGCCAAGCTTTTTGTGCAGGCAGCAACTTTAAGTCCGGGCGCTCACGCACTCTCTTCAGATTTTGTCTGGGCGGCGTGCCTGGACAAAACGGCTGGTGGAGAACACTGTCATGGCTGAAAAAAGAAAGAACTTAAAAGTTTATCTGAAGCCTAAAATTACAAAAATATATTTCAAAATGCTGAGTATGCCCTTACCCCACCCCAGCCTTTTTTGATGCCTCTTTGGCTACCTAATGTGTCAGTATGCTATGAGCAGTTCTTGCATAAATACCAGTATGTTTTTATTCTGATGTCGATGATGACAGTGGCAATGTAGTAGATTAATCAAATGGTCCAACTCCCATCATGACAGGGTATCCTTGTGACAAGATACAAAATATTAAACTTTACTCAATTGAAATTGTAGTATTCTGTTTTGCATTTATTTTTTCTGGGTGTACCTTAAGCCTTGCTCCTTTCTGCAAATGTGTTCACCATTTAACATTACTACAAAATGAATCATACAAGTCTGCTTCTAACCACATGTTAAGTAGAGAAGGAGTAAATTGCAATGTGTGTTGTACAAGAAGGATATTACAAATTATTGTGCAACAACAATTTGCAGTTAAGAGGATAAATTTTGATGTTATATATCTCAGGAACTGTATTCTTTGATGTTAGGAGTTTGATGCAATGAGATATTTTATTAATACTTTAGAACTTTGGTCAAGCAGTTAATAGGTGAGGGGATAATTATCTGTTACCCTGGGAAATGCTGTGGTTTTACCTACCTGTTAACATAATAGTATTTCTAACTAAGAGTGAACTTTCAATTTATTAAAAAGTTAAAACACAGCTAAGATGTTTAATTAGATGCCACCAGTGGTTAAGTTATTCTTTGTGCTCCCTTGTGGGTTTTTCCTTGATTCCTAAAAAGCTTGAATTATATTTCTTACAGATGTGGATGAGTGCAACACTTTGATGGGTCGTTGTCCTAATGGAGAATGTGTGAATACTATGGGATCCTTCCATTGTGATTGCATGCCTGGCTATTCTCCTCTGGGTGAGAACATGGCCTGTGTTGGTAAGAAATATTTTTAATATTTGTACATTTCATTCAAACATTGATTTTGAAAGATGTCAACTTAGAATGGGATGCATAGTTACTGAGAAAGGGTTGGCATAGGGAGAAACTATCAAGAGAGATTTCTATGAAAATTTTTATTTTGGTTAGGATTGTGAAAGTCCATGATGTATTTATTCCCATAAAGTATTGTGATCATATCTTTGGAGCTGTTTCTCCTCTTCCAGATCATGATGAATGCCTAGACATCCCTGGTATCTGTGAGAATGGCTACTGTCAGAATTACATTGGAGGATTTAGATGTGTCTGCAATGATGGTTTTGAATCTTCCTCAATTGCTGGAGACTTTGGGGAATTTTGCCTGAGTGAGTATTGGATTACAATAAGGGTTCATAAGAGCCTTTTAAACCTTCAAATGATTTCAAGGTATTCAAGGTGTTTAAATTTTATTGTCTGTATTTTTTTCCACTATTAACCACTAAAATCAGATTGCAGTTCCTAAATACACTGTTTATATGGAGAGCAGGTGGTAGGCCTTGGAACTAAACTTTAATCAAACAAAATTTCAGGTTGGCACTTTTTTTTGGAAGATTAGAGGATTATTTTATGACCATACAGAAAAACTGCAACCAAGAAGTATAAAGGACAATCTTTGGGCCACATAAGCTTGAAGTACTTTATTAGGTAACACTGTGTTACATAAGAAAAGCTTAGTTCTTTTGGAAATGAGATTGTTGTAAAATAAGGAAGATATCCTTGTCATACTTTTTTCATGTGGTAATATTTATTTTCAAAAAACTGTGTAAAAAGTCACCCAATACATAAAGGTAATGCTTACTATGGTACACGAGAAAAAAAAAATTCTCTAAAAAATTAATGAGTGAAACATTTTTCTTGAATTATATCATGGGCTATGTATCAGAAAATTTCTCAAAGGCAGCATTGAGGATGCCATGATTTCCTCTCAGTAAGCAAGATGCCCATGTGTAAGTGTGTAAGTGTATGATGGAACTTATGTAGGAACACAAATATAGAAATGTTTTGATGACTGAGACGAGTTTCCTCTTCTTGGAGAGCAGGGCAACTCTAAGGGCTCTCAAATTAGTGATAATAAATTGGAGACAAAATGAAGTCAACAAGCAATAGGGTGCACTGCAAAGTTCGAAAATAATTTTAATTGCCAGATGCTAGCAAATTTTATCTAACATTTTAAAATACTATCTTTTCCTTGGAAAGACCCCAGATCTGCCAGTTCTCATGTCTTGGCCATTTGACTGATGAATGATCTTGCTGGATACCATACTCTGGAATTACAGAGAGCACTCTGCATTATACTACAAGATTTATTAAACTTGTTTGCCATTTGCATTCTAATCTTGATTGTCAGATCCCATGAAGTTGCATTTAACAGCCCTTCATTGGGATATTTTCCTGAGAAGGACCCTCAAACCCCATCACCCCATCTAGTCACCATTCTCTCTGTGATTGCAAGTTAAGACTTTGCCATCACATTGTGACCCACGTCCAGGGTTTGCAATTCCCTCTATCCAAACTTAAAAAGGTTTCATTTTTTCACTCAAATTTTATACATGAGGGACTTTCTTTTATTTTAATTAATTAATATTGTGTAGATATGAGGGGAGAGCCATTGCTCAACACCATTCAGCCTAATTGGGGTGACAAGCCTAAAAGGTTTTGAAGCACTGATGTACACTTACTAAACACAATGTGTGCCTGTAATTAAGGGTGAGCCTTGCAAGGCAAGCATTTGAATTGTTGCTTCAATCAGTGCTATACCTTTACCTTTTCTCTATCCCTGGCTGTCTTTTTGATTTAATATCTAATTTTCTACTTGAGGCACAATGCAACATCAAATGCATGAAAGAAAAGCCTGCATTTCTGTTCTTAGAAAATTTTTGGTAAAAATTTCATGCCACAAATACTCAGCAACAGATATTGCCATTCAATGTTGCCAAGTCAAACATGTTCAAGTCAAGTTGCAAGTCACTTATCTTGGAATCAAGTCAACTTGCAAGTCATTTTTCTTCAAGTCAAGTTGTAAGTCAAGAAAAAGTCCGATTGAGTGGGACTAGAGTCAGAGTAAGTGACTCAAGTCAACAACTCTGGAGCTTACCTCTGCAGGGAGTTGCACTGTCTGTTCTGTGACATCACATGCATAAGTTCTATAACTATTAGTTTTGGTTGTGGTCCTACTCCATTAATAGCTGATAGTTACTTTTTCCTTGTTTGACTGTAGATGTTAATGAGTGCGTCCAGATTCCTGACATTTGTCTGAATGGTGACTGTGTGGACTTAGAAGGCACTTTCAGATGTAATTGCCCACCAGGCTACGTACTCACAGATGACGGTTTGATCTGTGTTGGTAAATACAACCTTTCACTCTGAAACAGAAATTTTAGTCATCCAAAGCTTATTTTCAGCTAGCATTTGAGTTGGTAAAAAAAGTTTTCTGGAAGTATCTCATGTGATATTATGCAGTAAGACTCTCCTCTTTTTTCAATATTAGAAGAATTTTAACAGGAGGAAACTTTGCTTCCTTTTAATGGTCCCTAATTCCATCTCAGATCACTATGAACATTTTAACCAATGTGAAAATGATTAAGCAAGGTTAAATTCATCTGCAACATTAGTTAAAAACCACCATAAAATTCACCTTGTGAAAATTCTGAAAGATGGTTTAGCTGCTTTTGTTAAAAGAAACCACCATGGTGAAACTTAAAATTGTGAATCAGTAGTTGCAACTATTCTCATCCTGAGTTGCTACTGTGGTTTAACCTTAAAACATAAACAATGTTCACTTGAGTCTTTTAACATGAAAAACAATCTTACTCTTCTAAACCAGCTCACTCTGATTCCCAGATATTTTTTATTATAAGCACAAGGTCACAGTATTATTAGGACACTTTTTCTTACTAGAATTTTCACCTTGGTTAAATATTGAGTGATCTTAAATGATGCTAATTATATTTCAACCCAGTTAAAGACCTTTCACTAGGGTGCTTCTATTGAGGCTGCTTAAGGAAAGTGTGGTTTTTTCTTCACCACAGAAACTCACCTTTTTTCATTCTGAAAAAGGGTGAAAATGTTCATGGTAAAATTCAGTTTGATATTCATTTTCTTACATTATTTACAACCAAAAATTGATCCTATTCTTACTTTTGTAATCATAATGTTACCGTGATGTGATGTTTTAGAAATCTTAGAATTTACCAGTTCTCAGTATATACATGCATGCATGCATGCATGCATGCATGCATACATACATACATACATACATACATACGTACATACATACATACATACATACATACATACATACATACATACATACATACACGCATACATCAAAACATATGTAAAAGTTTTTCTCATAGAGCCTGGAAGTGTTTTACAAAACTGGCATAAATTTGATGAACAAAACAGTTGCATCAACAAGAAGGTTTTTATTTGAGATTGGAAACAATCAACAGGTGGCAAGTTTCAAATTTGTAGTGCATTTAATGCCTGACGGGGGAAGAAGGCAAAAGATTGGTCACCATAGTACAGGTTCTCTCAGTGTGGAGTCAGTAGTAAATGCTATCAGCTGTGCTTTTGTGCAAGGTAAATGAAGTGCTGTATGAAACCTTGTTATTATTGTATTGAAAAATGTTTCTCACAGCAGTCAATCTTGGAATGGTTTGATTTCCTTTTTCCAGACATGAGAAGAGCCCCTTGCTATGAGATGTTTACTGGAAGCCAGTGTATTGGCAGTATGAGTAACAATGTTACTATGCAAAGATGCTGCTGCTCCAGTGGAGCAGGCTGGGGATTTCCCTGTGAACTATGCCCAGAGGAAGGAACACGTATGTATCACCCAGGATTAGTTACTGCACAAGGGTTTCATAGGGGTGTGGGGTTTCATGCAAAGGAAAATTTTCCATGTGAGTTTCACGTCAGTTGAATAATACATCTGTGGGGAAAAACCATTGTGTCAAAAGCGGAAATTAGGGAGAACGATACTTATGAGGGACTTTCATATCTCCATACCTCTGACCACACCCCTCCATGTTACCTTTGACCTTATTGTTTACATGGTTTCTCTCAAGGGCAATTTCTTTGTATTTGATGGATAATATGGTAGAGTTAAAGAATGTTGCCATTTTAAATGGGTAATATGACAATATGGTCATGTGGTACCTTACCAGAACTATTGGTTGCGAGTCATCTTTCAGTTCCCTGACATTTAATCATATCCAAAGGATGATTCAATAAAGCTGATGCTTTAGGCACTCACAATGTCTTAACATCTGGGAAAGAATAACAATAATATCCACATGCTACAGAATGCTTAAATATAACTAATAGAATCAATCTTCCCAATGCTTTCTTTAATTGATGTCATTATTTTGATCCTCCTTCCACTCAGCTGCTTTCGATGCAATGTGCCCCCATGGACGAGGCTATGCTCCAAGTGAGTCCCCAGATACTTACTCAGACATTGATGAGTGCAAGATGTTCCCTTCAGAGTGTATTGATGGTGATTGCATCAATACAGATGGCTCCTTTAGGTGTGAGTGTGGACCAGGACGTCAGCTTGATTCAACTGGAAAAGTTTGTGAAGGTGAGGTGGAAATAACCAGGGCCATTAGAAGAATAATGGGCCAGAACCACCCAAACTCAGTCATGGTCGTAAAAGGTCAAAATAAAACCCAACTCTTTGCCAATTTTTAGCAGACATCCATTATGTGCATGTGTCACAGGGATGTTTAGGTTCCTTCAAACTTGAAAGTAAAATGAACTGATGTGAGGTTTCAAAAAGAAAAAAAATGACTTGGAACAATGAAAATACTTGAATACTGCTTAACTATATTTATTTCCATAGGGACTTTCTTCCCCTCTCCCTTTTTTCTGTTTCTTTGTTTTTGGTTTATTTATCTCTCTGCCATTTAATTAAACATATACAAATGTTCTATACAGATATCCAATGTTAAATATGGTACATGGTTCAACACAAAGGCCTCTTCCCTTCACCTTACACAAGTCCACTGTAAAGTTCCCTGAAATATGATTTCTGTGGGCTTTTGTCATGGCACTGTTCATGTCTGTCTGTCTGTCTGTCTGTCTGTCAACATTGGTTAAAAGGCTGCTGTCTGCAGGTTCTTTGACTAGTCCTTGTCAAGGCTGGTAAAATCATAGCACATTTCAAGGGCTTGATAATCATGGTAACAGGAAGTAGGTCAAGGCCATTTGGGATTGTGAGAGGTCAAAGAGTGGAATCATGCAACAACCTTCAATTTCTAGTTGTTATGGTGGAATCTTTTCAAATTTGACAGGAGTATCCAGTAAAGGGTGGATCATCAAATTGCACTTTTGGAGTATGCCAAAGGTCATTTGGGGTCAAAGAGAGGTCAAACAAAAGGCCAAATAGTTAAACCATGCAAAAGCCTTCAATTTCTCGGGATTGTGTCTGGATTTTATCAATTTTTGCAAGAGTGGTCAGTAGATAATGGGTCATTATAGTTGTACTTTTGAAGCAGGTCAAAGTTATTTGGGGTTCGGACAGTTGAAACAGTGAAACCATGCAAAAGCATTTACCTCCTAAAGGTCATATCCTAATCTTATCAAAGTTAGCCAGAGTGTTCAGGAGATGACAGGTCATCAGAGTTATGCTTTTGGAGTAAGTCAAAGGTCATTTGGGTTCAAAGAGAGGTCACACACTGGAATCATGCAAATGCCTTCAACTTCTAGGGGTAACATCCAAATCTTGTCCAAGTTGGCTAGAGTGTTCCATAACTGATGGGTCATCAAATTTGTACTTTTGAAGTAGTTACAAAGTTATTTGGGGTCATAGATAGGTCAAACAGTGAAATCATGTAAAAGCTTACAACTTCCAAGGGTTATATGCATATCTTATCAAAGTTGGTCAGACTGTTCAGCAGATGAAAGGTCATGAAAGTGGTTATTTTGAAGCAGGTCAAAGGTCTTTTGGGGTGAAGAGAGGTCAGATACTGGAATCATGCAAAAGCCTTTAACTGGTATTGGTTATATCCAAATGTTATCAAAGTTGGCCAGACTGGTCAGTAGATGATGGGTCACCATAGTTGCACTTTTGAAGGACAAAGTTAAGTTTGGATCATAATATTGTTGAGCAATGGAATTATGCAATAGTTTCTAACTCTAGGGGTTTTATCTTCATCTTATTAAAGTTAGAAAGATTATCCAGCAGAGGATGGGTTATCAAAGTTGTTCTTTCGAAGTTAGATGAGGTTTTACGGCTTAGTTTCTAACCAATTGGTTTGAGTCATGCCAGTCACAGCCTTTTTTCCAGTTGTGGCTCACTGGCTTGAAGAAGGTCAAAGGTCATTTGGGGTCAAAGAGAGGTTAAACTGTAAAATCAAGCAAAACCCTTTTACATATTAAGTTAGGGGTTGTACTGGAATCTTATTAAAGTTGACTAGCAGACCAGAGTGTTCAGTGGTTGGATTGGTCATCAGAGGTGCAATTTTTGTTGATGTTAAATACCATTTGGGGCACAAAGGATCAGATGGTAAAGTCCATGCCAGTGCTGTTTGATAAGTTTTGGTTTTGTATGATATGTGTTGCCTTTGGAATTATTTTTTGATGGACCTGACAAATTGGGCTATAAATAGCACAATTTTTTTTGCAGAATTACAGTTTTGTGCAAACAAACATTAAAAATGGTTGTTGTAAGCTGGGCAAGCAACTCTGATATGCCACAGCTGTGACCATTTACATCTATAGCACTGAAGTTGCTACAGTAGATCTTGACTGTCCGTGACTCCTCGGTTTGGATCCCAAATGAAACTACATAACAGTAACTATGTGCAAGGGAAATCATTGCTGAGCTACAGCATCATTATGCTCATTTTAGGTTTGGAAATTAACATTCAATTTTCACTTGATAAGCTGAGCTTTCAGTTCTCTCTTCTTTCTGGACTCTGTAGTCTGTGTCTCCCTAGTCGACATGGTTTTATAATAGGATTAACAGCCCTTCAATACATAGCCACGGTCATGCTGATTTTGCCTCAAAGTTTTATCATCTGTTCTGACAAAGAAGATCCCAAAGCTTTGCTCTTTTAAAAAGAACGACGGTTATCCAAGTTTACTCATCAAAAAATTTAAATAAGTTTTGCAAAAGACAATGTGCAGTTGATTAATTCACAATGTATTCGATATACAAAGATGTGCAGTCAACAATTGCCCTCAACAGCTACGGCACGTTCCCCAAATAAAGAAAAATTTACATTTAGTGCCAACGATACAGCTAATTTGTCTTTGACAATATTTTTGCATCTTTGAAAACTAAGAGACGGTTAACAATTAAATTTCCCACTTTTCCAGATCCTTCCTGAAAACAAAATTAAGCTTAACATGAAGCTTTATCCTTGCTTAGTTTAATAGAATAGGCGGCACATGTGCACACGAGTGCACATTTTTGAAAATCACTTAATAACTATACATTGGTTATATTTGAGTAATAGTCTATATGTAATAAGGGCTCATTTGGTTCTATTTTAGTAACAGTCTGTATTTAATAACTGGTCATTGGTTATGTTTGAGCAGTAGTCTATATTTAATAACTGCTCATTAGTTATGTTTGAGTAATAGTATATATGTAATAACTGCTTTATATTTTGTCCCCAAAGACATTGATGAATGTAGCACCATTCCCAACATTTGTGGACGCAATTCCAGCTGTATCAATACTCTGGGATCATTCCAGTGTTTTTGTGGAGATGGATTCCAGACTGGCAGAGGAGGGCGCTGTGAAGGTAATTTGATGATGCAATGCTTTGAGTTCACACTTGTTCACTTCCTGACTGCAAGTGGGATGTAATAAGAAGCAGTAGAAAATATAAGACACTAGCATTATCCAACAAGAAGAATTCCTTCACTAACACAGTCAAGTGAAGATGCTTTTTGGCAGTCATTAGTTGAGTCGCCAAAGGCACAACGTGTATAAGTGACAGACAAGCTTTGATATTTGTTTTAAAAAGATCAGCAATACTCCATGGAAGTGGCTTTAAATTGATGTGTAAGACTGGTAGGTTGTTTGGCTGCAGGCTACTTGCTTAACATTCTGAAACAAAACTTGCAAGTTCTCAATATGTTATGCATTAGAGTGTAGAGATGGAGTTGCTTATGCATTACTCAATGAACCATTAAAGTTTGAGGCTTGTGTCTTTTTGTTTATCATTTTCAGAAGGAAAAATACATGTATGTTGTATTTATATCACCCATTCAACCTGGCTTTATACAAAATTAGCTACTTTCTTACCTGTGATAGATTTGCATTCTATAGTCTTTAATGTGTCATAGTTCTACACCTAAGTCATATATTCTGTCACAATGTATGCACAAAGTTGCAAGAAAAGTGAAAATATCCTTATCTTTTACTGAAATTTTTGGTGTGTAGCATAAATTTAAGTCTGTTTGATTACATGTCTTTCTATATTCCCAATGGCCAAGCTGATTGCACAAACAACAATAGCAATGCCCTGTGAAGTTAATGCCTGTGTTTTCCAAGTCACTTTTAATTTTTAGAAACTAAAAATAAGCTATTCACTAATTGGGGTCTGTTCATTTGAAAATTGAGTAAAGCTGTTTTAAGTGAATGATTGTAAAGCAGTACATGATATAGATATGAACAAACACATAAGGTTTGACAGAATATTATGTTTTGATGTTAGTTCTCATTCTTCTGTTTATTTTACTTCTCACTCCTTACAACACAGACATCAATGAATGTCGGCGTGGAAGAAATCTATGTGCCTTCCGTTGCCAGAACCTGCCTGGTTCTTACCGATGTACATGTCCACGAGGATTTGCTGTCACAGAAGATGGCAGACTGTGCAGAGGTATGTGCTGGATTCTGCACAAGTGTTAATAGATATGAGCAATGCTTGCAATTGTCTTGCACAAGATTCTGAATTACCAATCAATATAGATATTGTGCTCAAGTGAAGAGGTTTACATTTTATCTTAAATTTCCCATCATAAGTTGTACTTTGTGGATAATATGCTTGACTGTCTTTACTGACTGGTGAGCTGAGCTGCATGTATATCTGATATCTGTAGCCTTCATATCCTATCTCCATGTACATTAGGTTTCATATGTTTTGTTGAAGGCCCTGGAAATCTTGAGAGTGCTTTGTCATATTTCATTAGTAAACTGCATATGTAGAAGAATTTTACACCTCATTTTGTGTGTAATTATTTCCATCATCTTAAACTGAGAAACAAGGTGACATTCACACAAATTATAACTCTTGAGATATATTTTTGATCTTTGAAAGGGAATGTTGTTCAACAGAGCACTGAAAACATGCTTTAAGTGTGTGTTTTTGTTAAGGCTGTATTCCTTCAATGGATCTTTAAACAACATATTAAAGGAGAAGAAGTAATTTACATGTCCTGTTGTGATTGTGCAGTATTTATCTGTTGCTCCCTGTCAACAATTTTTTTCAAAGTTATTTTATGAACATATGCCTGGTCAAATTTTGATTGAACTTGAAGGATGGATAGGTATATGGGTCATGAGTGAAGGTCATGGATTTTGGACTCAAAGGTCAATCTGGGTCCTTGTTTCAATTACACAATTGCTAGTTTTTTTCACAAAAAATGCTAAATCTTGATCATACATGGAGTAATCCTAATTAGTTGTTGAAAGTGCCCTTACAAGCTTATTGCCCAGGTGTTCATGTGTTTAAGGTTATTGGTCATATTTGGATTGTTCTGGGTCATAAGCAATTAAAATTGTCACAGAGCTAATCAGCACAAATTGAATTGTACCCTGCATTTATCCCAAAATGTAATAATAGTTACATTGTCACCTAGTTAGTGCTTTGACTGCTGGCCTAGACTTTTATCATTAGGTTAGTATGCTTCATTGCTGCAAGAAGTAAACTTCATAGTAATCCCATGAAGGGCACAAAAAGTGGAATGAAGTCCCTTAATGGACTCGGTCTGAGATTACTTTCTTAGAGCTACTGCGTTATTTGTGTTCCACTTTTCCATGCAAGTATTTGATGTCAGTGAGTAAGTTTCAGTAGTTTGATGTCTTGAAACATATTTCTTAATCCTTGAGAAGTTCTTGGTTTTCTTTTTCAAAAAAGTGGGTAAATCCTGGGAAATGTATTTTTTAGTAAGGTCTATTCATTAGGTCATTGAAAATAACATGTGATGGAAATCAGTTCTAGTGAAATCATCCTTATGTTCAAGAAAATTTGGCTTTTAATGTAAAAGAAAATTTCTAAGAAGTGGTTGGGATGTCTGCATGAATTTTAATTATATGCATCATCAGGAATAAAATTAACATAAATTACCATTTGCTATAGGTTATATGGATGTGAAGTGTCTAATGTAGTATTGTGTTTGAGGAATGACCTGCATTTGGCACACTGTTCTTTGTGAGTATTAAAGCAGTCCAGACTGTAAATTTTACAGAATGAGGAACGAGGTGAAACAAAGTCTGTTTATTTTGACAAATTTGCAGTTGATATTGCTTATGAAACAGTAACAGCTGAACAAATCGTTGTCTATTCCTGTTCTGCCTCAGCAAACTTGAGAACCTCCACTGATTCAGTCACTCTTTCCATAAGTGTATCAAATTCATTTGGTCTGAGGCAAGTACATTTATTGTCAACTAATGGTCACAGTTTAAGCAAGCAAAAATACTACCCTTGATGGTCTTCGCACCTCCAGTAGCACTGGGTATTTTGGTGAACACCATTAATGGTGGCTGATTTTCTATTGTCTAAGTGTGGTATATCTTATGACCAACCCGGTGGCTTTTATTTCCCAAACTGATTTCCTCTGGTAATTAGATAATCGTTCTGTTCATAGAGCTTAAGGAACAATTAGCGCAAACTAAACTTACTTCTCCTTTGTCCAAAATTGTTGTCACAGTTCTTTGGTTATGAGATCTCCAGTGTGAAAGTTACCTGTATTAGGTGTGAAGATGGGGTCCTCAGTGAGGTAAAAGATACAATGAAGGGAGATATTACTGATAAAAGTGGTTTTAATGCAAACATTTCATCATGGACATTGATCTAAACTTGGCTATGGTGATGCCTTATCCTTAGACTTGGCAAGGTTGGGTTATATTTGTATTGTTTATTGTGCAAAGAAAGTTAGCGGTGTTTTAGCCTAACATAAGGCCAAGCCAAGGGTTACAGTAGTAGGACAACTGTACATTGCAGACCTCCTTATTCTGATTGTTACATTGTAATGTACAGTGTTGTAACAATAGCAGTGTAGGCTTGAAGCTAGATTTCTTGCCCTACCAACAGTGGGCAGTCTTAGAGAGGGATTTGCATCACCCCAAGTATGACTTTTAGTTGGGGGTAAGCAAAAGTCGTAGTTGGTGAATACTCTTTTGATTGACATTAGAGTCACAAAATTCAAAAGATGCAGAGCAGCTCATATTACACAGCATGCACAGAGAGTGTTTTGGTCACACATTAAGGCCTTGTATACTCATCAGGATATGACCACTATTTTTGTGTCTGCACAAGGAGAAGCTAAAGGCGGTTATGGGTGGAGCTAGAACTACTTGGGGTGATGCAAATCTGTCTTTAAGTTTTTTTCAAATTGTTCTTGATGCTCCTGTTTTGTGCATATTGGTTAGGATTACTTACCATTGTTGTGTAATATTAAAAAGGTAAGTGTTTAACCTATCGGAACGCAGGATTCTCAGTACTTGTACAAGGTGGTAGTATTTAGAATAAACCCATAACGTACAGTCCTGTCCTTACAGATTTTGATGAATGTGAAAGTGGAGAGAACAACTGCCGATATGGTTGCCGAAACCTGATTGGAAAGTTCATGTGTGTCTGTCATGATGGTTATCAGGCTGTTGGAGGAAATGGAAATATTTGCAGAGGTAATTACCAGAACTCTTAAAAATTAGGTGAATGTAAGCTGGAACTAGGAATCTGCAGTATACTTTTTGTTACATTTCACACTTGTTTGTTACATTCATTAATTTGGTGTGAATTTTGAGCAATTTAGGATGTTAGACTTTTGAGGTTTTAAGGTACTTCGTCCCCATCTGTTAGGAAACTCTGGCTTCTTATAAAGATATTAAGCAGTTTCTGTCGCTATTTAGTCTTTTATTTATCATCCATAGTGCAATATTGTGACGTAATTGTACCTTAGTTCAGAGGGTTATGTGTACACGTTTGATGTGTCTGCATGTAATGTTGATGCATGTCAAAGAAAAACCCATCAAGAACTGAAGGTAGTTGTGAAAAGGAAAAAATTCGGATAAACAGTGTTGCAACTTATGGCTTCAAATACCATACATTGGGGTCCCAATATCATTTGCTAAAACAGTTTGCAATTTGTTTCAATACATAAGGTTAGCAAAAATTCCAGTCAAAATCCTTAAAAATATTTATTAAGACAAAGGGATGATCTTACAGATTTCCTAAACTCAGAGATTTTATCCCTGAAATTAAAGCCTAGGGTATTCAGAATGGCCAATGATTTATCAGTACAGACTAACTGTGTGCATGTGTTGGCAGGAGGCTATACGATGATCTTGAATTGTATCCAGAATATGAAACTGGCATATAATTATTTAAAAAAAAAAATTAAAAAAATTTTGGAGGGACTCTCAAACTACTAATTGCATTATTTTTTGGTTCAAAGGCCACTTTGATGTTAACTTTACAGTATGTGTCACTCAAACAAGGTCTTACACTATCCTCATATTTATTATGTATGGTATGTGGAGCCTAAAGTGACTTGTGTCTTTTAGCAAGATATTCAAAAAAAGTTTTGGAAATTTTTCCCTCCAAATTTAGCGAGGGGTTGTGAAGTGTTTTTCCTGCTAAGGTGCATGTTGTTTTAGCAGCTTGACATCTTGCAACTGGGACATACTGTTCTGAGTAGAAAAGGTACTGTATGTAATTTTACTGAAGTTTTCATTGAGTTTTTGCCTTTTTAATGCTCTGAAAGCTTAGTGGATACTGAATTTGTGTTGGATTAATTGGCAAGGCCAGTCCAGATAAATCAGGTTTCCAATAAACACTGTTTTACTGTACATTTATTATCTTCATGTCATTGTTATCCCAAGATATTGACGAGTGTGCCACAAGACATGGTCTGTGTGAGAATGGTTTCTGTATGAACACACCAGGGAGCTACCAGTGTATCTGTAATGCTGGATTTACAGCAACTGCTGACCTAAGTGAATGTGTTGGTAAGTAATGAACCATATCACCAAGATATCCAAGCATTTGCTTTACAAATGTTACCAATAGTTTATGAAAATACATCCTTCAGACAAGCCCTCCAAGACTGGCACACAAACTGTATTAATTAGTCTTAAGCAGGAACCTGTTTTTCAGACTGCTCCTTTCTTTTGTTCTTTTTGTTTACAGTCATGTTACAAACCTTTCCACTACTAATGGCTATTTTTTCACCACATGAGGATTCTTTTTGACACATGTTACAATTAACCCAGGGTTTAATTGGACCATTTGCCCAAAACACTACTCGAATGGTCTTGAATGGTTTCAAGTGGTTTTTAAATGGTTATGAATGGTGCCAACTGGTCTTAAAATTGCAAATGGTAATCTCAACTGGTTTTATAACTGGTTTCAAATGGTTATTAATGGTTTTGAATGGAAAATTGACCAAATGACCAAAATACATTCTAAACCATTTGGAACCTGAATGGTTTCAGATGGTTTCAGTCAAATGGAATTTAACCCTGGGTTAAACAAGAGCATTACCATGTCTGTTCTGAATCTTATTCCTTATTTTAACCTCCATTGTAGGTAATAGTTACATAGAAATGCAGGTTGCATGGAAAAACTCCTGATGTATGTCCATGTGCAATTGTAAGGCCAGAGAGCTAGATGTGTTTTTCTAAAAGTACTTTGTTTAAAATTAAATTGTTCCTATACACTTCAGCTGTATTGTATTACATTACCAGGTTCATAACTGACAAGCTACTCCACAGATATCCATTACTCCTGGGTGGGGAGGGTAATTCATAAGGCATCTTGCCTAAGAACACAAAGTAATGAATCAGGCTGGAATTAGACCAGTACACCTTTAAACACAAAACAATTTTGATAATGAAATTTTGACATCTACAATATCCCCCCTACATCACCATGCAACAGTGTATTTAGCCCAAAGACATGCAGTTATCTCACAGACATGCATTTAACCAATGGTATGGCCAAGTGGATAAAGGGGGTGGCATTTGAAGCAATGAAGCTTAGTAACCTGGAGGTTCTGGGCTTGATCCTTAGCCATGTCAAAGTAAGGTGGGGTTCTCATCAGAGAGCAATCAATAGTTTTTCCCATCTGAACTGATCTTTCAAAAGAAACCAACTTTAATTTAAATTGTTGGTTAGCCACCTGATGTGAAGTTGTAATTCATAAGCTGCACATGCTTTTCCCACATTTGTGGTTATTTAACATTATAAAACAACTGCCCTTCAAGGCCTGAATTATTACTTGCAATAAGCCTCAAAATATGTAATAAACCCAAAGTAATTTGAGGCCTAGTAGGCCCATTAGTACACGAACACATTTGCCAACACAGCTGAGCAGTCTTGCTGTCAACTATGTTTTGAATTTTGGTTTGTCCCGTGCACAGCACCAAGATTGGCCCCACATCCATGTGATTTACCCAAGGAGATGACAATTATTTAAGGTCTATAAGATATTGCTACACATACACATTAGCCAACACAGGAATTTTGCTAATCAAATATTAAATTTTACTTTGTCCTCTGTTCACATGACTCATTTGAAGTTACCATTTCCAACAATCAAACTAGCTATATCTTCTCACTGATATTGCTCTAAGGTATTAAAAGAGGTTAAATTCAATCCGCTTCAAATTTATTTCTCATATATTTTATAAAAGTTACAAAAAGTTGACATAAAAATGTGTGGATGCAAAAACATATGATGGACACTAGAAAACAGGAAGACTGTTATCAAAGCTAGTGACTAACTTACAAAATAAAGACACTAACACAACATGAAACACAAAAGACCAAAATAGCGCAAACAAAGAACAAACTAAACATAACAGATAGAAAGGGGAGCAGGAGAGGAAAGGCAAGAAAAGAAGTAAAGAAAGCAAGAACGGGAAGCAGGATATCTGAGAAAAAGGAATAATGACAAGTTACATTAAAAAACTATTATTTTGGGTAGTAATATGATCATTTGAAACATAATGGTAGAACGTAGCATCAGAAATAGCTTGGGGTAACATATTCTCACGATGATTATAAACAAAAGAGCACATGCAGTAAGTATGAATTTTGGACAACATGAGTAGGTTGAACTCCTTGTATAGTAGATTGGTAGGATAACATCTGGGTTTACCTGTCAAAACCTTAATTAGTCTATTGTGGAGAGTATGAAGTGGTTTTAAGTAAGTGTTTGTATCACAATGACTTGTAAAGTGCTCATGATCTAGAACAGTCTGGAATTATATTCTGTAGTTAGTAGCAACTTGAAAGTTACACTGATTTCAATACGTGACAAAGGATATGCAAAAATCCTGTTTAAAGTTATCCTTAGCTTGGTGAAAGAGAAAATTCAGAGACCCCAATTTGGATTAATGAAGTAGTAGTGTACCTTATTTCATGAATGGCTCTTGAGAATCATGTGGCAAGATTTTTCTCACTGAATTGTGAAATTTGCAAGGAGTAACTACGTGCTTTACCTTAATAAATATGCAATATTTAAATCCTGAAATACTATGAAAGATTCTTAAAAGAGAAATAAGAAGAGATTTGTCAGATTAAGCTGTTATTTCAAAATAAGTTTTGGGCGACTGCCTGTGCCTTTTAATGTCTGATATCTAGGTGTGATTTTCACAAAATCAAATTAGCTAAATCCGTTGTCAAACACATATCAAATTTGGTGTCTTTCTTTGTGCAGTGACTCCAATTAGTATCTATAGTTTACAGTCACATTACTCTGTCTAAAGTCCCATCCACTCTCTGGTGAAGAGGTGAAAGCCAAAACCAGACATTACTTTCGAAAGAGTTCTGCTTCCCAAAAGAGCTACGTCCCATGAAGGGACACAGGACTTAATGTGACAAGCCTCTTTACCTTCAGACCTTTTAATTATGAGTCTGTCAAGTAGCATGCATAATGTCCACGAGAACATAACCAAAGGTGCCATGCAAAACACTAGGGAACTCTAAAATAAAGTATGTGATTTTCCTTAATTTAGTGGCAATATAACAGTGGAGGGAACATTTGAAAAAGCAAAAAAAAAAAAAAAAAAATAAGTTAAATGGCATATAAAAATTAACTAGAAGATACAATGAATGTAGCAACAGTGGTGCAAAGTATTACAAAATTGAAAGGTTTAATGTAAGACTAGGTTTTTAGAATCTGAGAAAAAGAAGATGTTGAGCTCTTGAGATGCTATTCTTTAAATGATTTTAGTGATCTTTTTCTTAACTTCAGTTATATCCACTGAGCTATGCCATCCATACTACTTCAGTTAATTTCAAGCATACACATAAATGGTATGCATTGTGGATGTGTGTTTTTGACATTGCAAGTATGCAAGGAGTTAATATCAAAACCAAGGAAAGTGAACATAGTAAGGGACTCAAGAAGTCAAAGTGTACATGTAAAATTGTTCAGTGTGACAGTGTACATGTTTTTCTGTGGGTTATTATTGTTTGGATGAAATTTGGGAATGTTTGTCCTTGTAAAAAGTTTCAAAACCTTTTTAAAAAACATGATACACTTTATGTGTTTCCAAGCATGCTGTAGAATAAATGCCACTTTGGAACAAGTTTAAAAAGTGAGGGTGCTTGTTAACATTTGTATGGAAATGTGTGATACTTTCCTATTTTTGAATTGGGGGATCTTCTCCGTTTGAAATGTGTGTATATAAATGTAATTGGAAACAGTAAGCACACGTTCATTTACCATTTGATACCCATTCATACTTTCTCCTGACAACAGATCAAAGACGAGATACCTGCTATGGTGTGCTCTATCAAGGCCTTTGTCAAGATCCTCCTGAAAGGGTGCCATCTATTACGATGAGTCAGTGCTGTTGTAATGGTGGCAAGGCTTGGGGTGATGACTGTGAAGTGTGTCCAGCCTTTGGAACCTGTAAGTCCTCCTTCTCAGAAGCAGCCTTTTTAAAAGAGTACCAAGTAGTCCTTACAAATCATTACAAGAAATATATGTATGTTTTATGAAACAAACAAGATTACAACTTCATCTTTGTTTCCAACTTTCTTATTTATCACAAAAACATTGAACTTCCACCTCCTATCTACTACAAATCGTGTCATGAATATCTGACATACATATCTCAGAAGGCAGTAGGCCTATATGCCTGACTATGGTTCTGATTGTGAAGTCACACGTACATCTGATGTACAGCAAAAAATCTTTGAACAAAGAGCATGGTATGTGCATGTATCATACCAGTTTTATGTTCAGATAATATTTAGTGCATTTCATTGTGTCGTTTCATGTGCAGGGCAGCATAGGTACCAATGTGTATGAAATCACAAATTTCTGTGGCTTAGTGCAACCCTCACAGTCTTGACCAAAACATTAACCATTTGAGTTTAAAATGGCTTAAAAAGTGAGGTAAACCAAAAATGTGCTAGCAGTGAAATTTTTGGGAAAATAAGATTCTGTATGCAAAATTTTGACACCCAAAAATGACAGATTTTAGTCCAAAAGGATATAGTTTGAGTGCAGAGACTAGCTACGGCTTTTTTCATAAATTTTGGTCTGTAGGGCAATTTGTCTCAATAAGGCAAAGTGATTTTTTAAATTCAAGGATCCAAAATAACCCTACTCAACAAGAGTCACTGAAACATGTCACTGACATGTACAAAACACCCTCAAATAACAGTCTGAAAGTTTGAAGTTGGAATGCTTTTCTCTGTGGGGCAATTTTGTTCATAGAGGCTGAACCCTTTTTCAGCCATACCAATTTTTCCTATTGTGCACTGTATAGCCAGCTAGGTTCACACAGTTCTTCAAATTATTGGCCATCTATTTGAAATGTAAGATAGTTTGATGCCTTAACACAATTCAAAGTTCAATTGAATGTGTAAAATGTAGTAAATACTTGTCTCCATCAGTTGGGGTTGTTTAAAATTGAAATCTGGATTAATAGATTGAGTGTGAGTGGCTGTGAACTGTTCATGAGCCTAGCTGATACTTAATATTAACTAGCTGGCTGTGAGAGGGTTTAAACTGTTGTTGTTGCCTAACATATAACATGCCAAACATCACCTACACATATATCTGCACTAAATACACTGCACAAGTTAAAGGCCTGCTCCTAGTGCTGCAGAGCCCATAAAATTTTACAACAATTTTTGTTACAAAGTGTTTACAAAAAATGTATTTGTTCTTGAACATTGTGTATTGCAGCTAAAGTCTTATTTTTCGTTAGAATGTCGTTTTTCGTCGAAACCTGTTACAGTATATTAACTTGTTTGGGCTATAATGACCATGTAAAACACTGTTACGAGAACATAATAAAAAGTAAGACTTGCCCCAGATATTAGATATAACTTTGGTAGTAATTTGCTTCATTGAGGGTGATCAGAAACTTTTGGATAGTGGCATCCAGTGGTCATTTTTGTTCTCCAAAGATAGATCATTTTAGTACTCTGAAACATGTGGAATGCACTCCTTTCTGAATTTAAATCATGCAGCAGGGTCTCATTTTAAACACACTTGTGAAAACGCATCTCATGAGATAAGCTTACCTTGATTTGGTGTAATTGTTTTTCACATCTTCATTTTCTTTTCTTTGCACCTTGAGCACACCGCAGGGTGGATATGCACTCATTATAAACTATTACATTATGTAATATTTACTGCACACCAAGCCTTTTTGACATATTTTGAACTTTGACACCCATTCCATGGTTAAAGATATGATATATTTTCTTCACTAATGGCTTTTGTTCAATGTGGATTTGGCCTATAAGTAGGTAATGGTAGAGGGTTTGGCCTATTTGCAACATCAGTACTTTTTCCTTTAATTAGGAAATCAGGGTAGACCTCAGAATTAATAAGTCCATGTACTACCTCATGTTGAAGAAAATAAAAGTATAATGTCATTTTATTTGAACATAAAAGAATTGTATCATTTCAATAGCTTAGAAATTTCAATTCAGTTTTGAGAGTAGTTTAGTTTGTTCAGGGAATTTTGCCTTGAATGTTGGGAGCAATTTGTTTTAGATGAGTTACATTTCTGTTGTAATGATGATAGGTATTGTGCATGTGGATTGTTAGATAGTTCACATATTTTGGGTAATTTTCATTTCACATGTTAAGATGGCATTTTAGTTTAACTTGTTTTCCCTGTCCTCAGCTGAATATTTGGAGATGTGTGCTAACGCCCCACCTTCGACGATTGACATCTGTGGATCTGTGGTTGGACTTTGTGAAAATGGTCTTTGCCTTAGTGGCAACGGAGGATTCATTTGTCAGTGTAATCCTGGCTTCCTCATCAGTCGAGATGGCACTCGATGTGAAGGTAAAACCAAGTGGGAAGTTTCATTTATTATACTTTGAACAAAGAAATGAGATGGGGACAGTCAAGTGCTTTATTATTAATGCTTTTACGTATAGTATGTTTGCCTGTCATTTTCTCACCATTGTCTGACTAGACCTCTTCATTACAGTGAGGATGAAAGGAATAAAAATGTTAGTGTGTACATGCCACAAAAGATATCAAGTATCACCTTAGTATGCACAACTTTCAACATTTTTGCTGATGTTAGTGTGTACATGCCACTAAAGATATCAAGTATCACCTTAGTATGCACAACTTTCAACATTTTTGCTGATGTTAGTGTGTACATGTCACTATAGATATCAAGTATCACCTTAGTATGCACAACTTTCAACATTTTT
>WURT03172099.1:0-10453 GCA_009936505.3 Holothuria glaberrima | reverse complement strand
GGTACATGCAGCTTAAAACACTCGGGAAGTGCCGTTTCCGGCCATCTGAGGGGTTTGTAAAGCCAAAAATTTTCCTGTACGCTCCTCGCCAACTGATGGTGGCGCTCGTCTTAGATTACTCTACCGCACATGACGAAGCCCCTCCATGATTAATGCTGACAATAATTCGATTTAATGTCAGCATTAAGTAATTAATGCTGACATAAATCAGATTTCATGCTGACATTAATTCGATTTAATGCTGGCATGAAATCGATTTCATGCTGGCATAAATTCGATTTAATGTCAGCATTAAATGATTAATGATGACATAAATTCGATTTAATGTAGACATTAATTCAATTTAATGTCTGCATTTAATCTAGACTTGCCCCAAGTCTCTCGCAATGTTCTCTCCCACCTTATAGGTTAATTTGGATTTCTATGGTTCTCTCCTCCCCTTTCACTGTTCTTTCTCTTAATGGCACCCTCTAAATTAGGCCTCTCCGACTGCACCGCTGCACACACAGCAATTTCTCACACTCCCGCTTTCTACACCGAGTCATTGTAAAGTTATACACTGTGCTACTAGTACGCGACGAGCCGACTGATACCAACACGCGGCGACCGGGCTTGCCCGCAACAATTTCTCACGTCCCCCGCTTTCTACACAGAATCATTGCAATGTCGCTGTACACTGTGCTACCTATATCGACCAACACAAAACGAGCAGACTGCCCGCGAGAGGCGAGAGTCTTGTTTCTTTTGGCCTTGGTGACGTCACATTTTCAGCCAGTGGTATTCCATTATGAATAGTCAGCAGTTTCTGTAGCCAATGAAAAGTTTTCAATTTGTAAACAACTCAACGCGCAACGTTAACTACCACGTTCATAGCAAGATATCAGTATTTATCTTAATGAATATCCAGCAAATGTCATACAATACCCAAGCTGATTGGATGATAACACACAATTATCTTTAAAAATGTATTCATCCTTAATTTTGGATGAATAAAACAAGAAACAAGTTTAATATGATGACGTCAACAGAACCAAAGGATACAAGTCTCTCACGACAAGCCGCTCGATTGAACAGTCTGCTCCAGCAACAGTACGCTACTGTAGGTGTGTGTGGGAGCACAAGAACCTTTGGAGAGATGTGTTATAACGCTAGCTAAACGTTACACTCCGTTAATAATAGCCCCCTGTGGGCTGCGGGTTGTAAAATATGCCCACGGTGTTTCCCGCCTGTGGTAAGAGGCGACTAAAGGGAATGACTTTCACCGTATTTGAGCTGTACTTGAAACCGAACTTGAAACTTGAACCGTATTTGAAACCGTATTTAAACTTTACTTTTTTATCTAGTTTTGGAGCAGATGTAGTACCCTTTGTGTTCATTCAAAACCATTTGAGATGTAAAAACCTTTAGTAGACCCTTCTGTAATACCCTTTGACATAGTCAACCCTTTGTAGACCCTTTGAGGAAACTCTTTGGGTGAGTTGAAACCCTTTGAGAACCCTTTGAGTGTTGGACGACCATGGAAACCCATTGAAAATGTACCCTTTGAACCTCGAAAACCCTTTGTAATACCCTTTACACCCTTTGGAAACCCTTTGATACCCTTTGATACCCATTGACACCTTTTCACACCCTTTGAGTTTTCCAAAGGGTCTCAAAGGGAATTTTCAGCTTGGTATATAACACATTCGTGTTGATGTGTCGTTAAATCTGATCTAAATCCCTTAATAGTAATAGCACCTTGAGTAACATGAGTCTAGGGAGAGAACGTCATCCCAAAACCCCAAAAATGGCTAAATAATACTCCGTCGTATGATATTCTTGCCATTAATGCTTCAGACATTGCTAATTTAAGAGGCCATTTAGCCCTTACCCAATCCCTTAACTGACTTAACCCTAACCTTATCCCTAACCAAACCCCAGGCATAAACTAATCCCTGATCAACTCCGTTTCAACATTAGGGTAACATCCTCTCCTTAGTCACATGTACCTATGAACGTCTCTAAACGTACATTCAGGTTATCGTGCAAAGACGCAGGCTATTCACAATAGGGTCACACGCGCTGCTCTACAAAGGTTTTACGCAGTTCGACGAATAATTCTTTGGTATACTGTGAGTCACACGTCTACCGGGCGGGCAGGATCAAAGGCAGCCTGGTTCACATGGTCTATTTATATCATCCTTCTTTAGCAATAAGCACAGCCTGGATAGCCTCCTACAATGGGTGACTGAGGAATATACAAGCCTTAGAAACTAGTTCATGTGCTACCTATGTTGTCCAATTTCGTAAGATACGACAATTTTAAAGTAGACATTGTGCATAATACTTCACAGGGTAATGAATACCGAAGTACATATTGGCAATAAGACTACCTTAACATTTTCAACAAAACTTGGTGGAGTTTTTTTATTTTTTCTACTGCCAATGTCACTCAATCTATTATTCTATTATCTTCTAAAAGCTAAGCTTTGCCAAAAATAATTTACGTTACAGCTAAGATGTCATATTCAAATCATACAAAACAGAGTATTTACGATATTTTCAACAAACCTATGCGCTATCAAATTTACCTCCTATACAGGGAAATGATATAAGACAAATCCATTCCTGTTGCACGTATAGGTTTGCATATTACAATTGTAAGATAAAGTTACCAAAAGCTATCTCTGATTATATGACTCATTCTAATGCCTCCGGATACTCCATCATCATTTGTTAAAAGAAAATATTGAATGTCACACATCACAACAGCCCAGCATGACAAATTACTTCTTAACAAACGTTGTTACAATATGTGGCAATCTATTTCGCAAAACATTGAAGCTACCACGTCTCTTAAGTCTTTGCAAATTAGCTCAAGGATGAACTTTTTAACAATAACCTGTAACGTAGTTAACATATAATCTTGAAAAGTGACTAAACACTCCATCCTCATCCTTTCCTTTCCCTTCCTTTCCTACTCCCTTCTTTTTTCTCTTTCTTATCCTCTATCCTTTTTCTTTGTGTCCCTTTTGCCTTTTTCCCTTTTGTTTTGCCTTTTTCCCTTTTGATTTTTTTCTTCGTTATTTTTTCTAAATGGTCATTAGTTTATACACCAATCATCTCTGTTTTTCTAGTGCCCATCGTATGTTGCCTGTAACACTGTATCATAACTTTATCATAAGCTTATTTGTGATAACGCATACAAAATGAGAAAAAAATTAAATTTGAAGTGCACCTGCCCAGAGGACACGCATCAAACACTCTTGTACACCCAATAGCGAAAATGTCCTGTAAGATTGAATGGTTATGCTCACATCAATAAATAAGGTCTACTACTTCGAATTTTTGCAAACATGTACTAGTTTTCCGACAGAGATCTTTAAAGTGACGATTCAGGCCTCTTAATACTACGTAAACACACACTTAGATCTAAGTAATTACTACCCAGTACTTGAAGTTTATCTTATGAAAATTCATCTTGTCTGCTGAAAACATGTCGATTAGGTTTGAATTATCAATTCAAATTCTCATACCATACACTACAGGTTATCATACACAACTGATGCATGCACAGTAGGCCTTCTCATTTATAGTACTAAATTGACTCCTTACAAATTAAAGGGGTTAATGCAGCCCCCAGACATATTTAGGCCTCACTCTATAGTTCTAACTTAGTTGGAAACTCTGTTTTGGTTGAAATCCTTTCACACAGTAGCTTCATCCTGGTTTGACTGGTGCGATCAATTGTGTTTACATAACCTGTCACCATGGAGCTACATGCTCACACAGTCTATGTTGAGCAAATTTAATCTCAGTTCAGGCTACAAGTGTAGCATTGTCTAGTAGGTGTGGTAGTGGACGGGGGTTGTTTGTTTTTATTGGAGAAGGGGCTAGAAGTTAACTTAGTAGCAAGGGAGAGATTTTTTTTTACGTGGGGGGTATATTGTCTTTATCGAGTACAATGCACTGGAGTCTGAAGTTGGGAAAATACGATCGGGTACCCGACAGTTAATGTGGTACAAATTTTCTGCCTGGTAAATACAGTTAATTTATATTGGGCAGTGCATACAGTATGAAAAATTTTAGAGGGCGTTTTTGTGGGAGGGGCGTTTAAAAGAGTAAATACGGATATATATATATATATATATATATATAACATGATGATAAGATATTAATTAGTTTCATCTTTTAAGTAGTGGGACTCCATCGTAACGAGTGAAAATTTTAGCTGCTATCATGTTAAGCGTTAAGTCTGAAATTTTTAAAATATATGTTATTGCAACGCTTGTACAATGAATCCATTTTCCCATCTTACGGGGTATTTCTGAGCTGAGGTATAGAATGTTTAAGTTTATTCACTCAATTTAAAATAGTAAATTTTACAATAGTTTATGATGTAATTCTTGTACTACTCAATTTACAGCCTATGTTTTTCATTGTTTTTACGAAAGGCACTGCTCCTTGTGCCACAATGTGCTCAATTTCTTACTGTTATAGGATAACTTGACTGCACAAGCCTTTTTTTGCTCAACATCCCACGTAAGGAAACATGCAGGAAGTTTTTCAAGATCGTACAAACATTTCAATTGCAAAAGAAAACAAAACCAGGCAATGTGAGTTTAACAAGAACGGGACATCGCAAATCATTGCACAATGCAGTATTTCAAATTTAGTGGATAAATTTAAACATCTTTTTCTCAGCAGCGGCAAAAGCTATGACAATGAATGTAAATATATACTTATATATATATATATATTGTAAGTGTAGACTTTGGTACACCAAAGTTTGAGGCAAAAATATGAAACTCAACTCTTGCAATTTGTGAATTGGTATTTTGTTCTCGTTTGCAAAAGTTACAAACACTACTGATGGTAGTAAATTCTTAAGTGACTTTAAGCAGGGAGCTGCAATTTAACAGCTATTTAAGGAGACTTTTTACATAACTTCGAAAAAAACGCTCAAATTTAACTTACATGATGCGGATTGGCTTGAGCTGAAGCTGTATTCGCTTTCACCAACACTTAGGTAATCGTGCTCAAAATCCTCGCTGTCTATTGAGCAAAGAAATCAGAGAAGAATATTTAATCAAAGCTTTCTTTTGTTTATATCGTGATGACCCGTACTACCACCAATTGGTTAAGGTGGCAATATTCAACACCAGTGGCACGTGCCTCTCCCCCAAAGATTGGCTGTGCCCCCTGGGTGCCCACTCCCAAATGAGATTTTGGGTATGACAAAAATTATGCACAAACACACCATTTACTTAGATATTGATATGGAAAAGAAGACCCGCTATCACTCAATCACTCAAAAAAAAAAAAAAACAGTTGTGCAAATGTTTTCAAAACTGTAATATTGCGGCGCGCTTCGCGAGCATCTATTTGTTAAACTGTATAGAGGACAGCCTTATTGGGAGATGTAATCCACAGCAATTGTTTTGATCCTTTGCTTTCAAAAGTTGTGAGACTACTGGGACCTTGAGTCCTCTCCCTTCTATACAATTCCTACATCAATTATCTTTTAGCCAGGTCTATTGTTTGACAACTGTAAAAAATGAGACTTTCCTTGCCTTCTTCAATGCGTATTCAATAAAGCTCAGTGTATAAAATTCAGAACATGATTCACTGTCCCCATTCACCCCCCCCCCCTCATCATTAAATCCATCCATACCATAGTAAGGAAAGTTTTTTAATTCCAGAGAAAATTTGTGTTTTTGTAGTATCTTTTAAGCTTGAGAAAAAGTGGTTGCATATTTTATCTAAAATACCTATTTAGAAGCCACCTGATTAGCCCTCAAAAACTTAAAGCCTTATCCAACAATAATGGCTGATTAGTAAATTAACTATCTCAGCGCCTGAATTGATTGTTGGTTAACATGAATATTGGTTCTTCAGCTGTTTGATAGCCGTGAACGAGAAAACATTTGTAAGCAGTCCGAATTGGGTTAAGTTACGTTTAATCTATTGCTATTTTACTTCAAAATAACTTTATACCGTATAATACTAGGGGCACAGTAGAGTGCTCTATCCAGTCGTTTCTAAACTAACGGTAATTTTAATCAATATGAGAGGTATGAGACAAAATGGAAGGAAGGATTACGTCAACCAATATGCAGAGTGTGTCAAGTTGATGTTATGACGGTAATGTATATGAAACGTCGCCACTGTTAATTATTGTATTTGTATATTCCAATGTACAGGCTCTCATATCGTAATCAATATGCTTGTACATTCCAATAAATACCCTTAAATATTCAATTAACCATACGTATGTTATCAAATTTACACACTTACATATTCGAATTTGATCTCATCATACTTCTCATTAAGATGCCAAGTTTGATCGAATGGTCCCATTTATGATTGGTGAAGATCAAAGTCATTAAAAATCGCCCGAGGTCAAATCTCCAAAACCTTGTAAACATGATATCTCAGGAAGAAACACACGATGCATCTCAAACTTACCGTTTCAATGACCATCATTGATTTTGTGTTGTCTGCAAAATTGGTACATTGGACTGTTATTTAGGCTCACCAGCGGTCAAAAAGTTGTCACCAGACGTAAGAATATTAAAATATTGTAAACATGATATCCTATGTAGGAAAGCAAGCATGAATGTGAGTGCCCAATGTGAAGTACATAAACCCTATGATATCTGTTGAATTCATATAAATAAATTTCATGACTAGGCGAGGGTGTAAGCAGAGCTCTCTTTTGGACCTTGTTTTCGACAGTTTGGATGCCCTTTCGAGCCTCTGGATCCACCTCAGAATTGTGAAGTTAATGTGTTATCTGTGCCACAGAGCCTATTCCAGAGTTATTCACTGCGTTTATCAACTATTACACCCTCTATCTATCAGTTGTAGTGTCCATCTTTGTATAATCCTCGGAAAAACTAACATAAGATCTTTCTGTTGTTTCTTTTGATAATGGAGGTTGGCCCATCGCTTCTCTGCGAATAATACCTCTGATATTTTTTAGTCTTATGGTCGTTAAAGACAATTACAGTGACTTCTAGTGAGTTGGCAAAAACTTGGTTGAAGTTGTTACTTCTCTTAACATTCATGATAAGAATGGGAAAGTCTCTGCAAAAACAGTCCCACTCACGTTAGAAAAAATGTGTATTCATAGGTGCCAGAGAGCTGAACAGAATCTGCATCTACGTTTGGCAAGCAGATGAAAAAGAGATTTTATTTGAAGCGAAATTAGGAGTAACCTCAATATTGGGAGTCCCTTGAGGAAAATGCAAAGATTATTTAAGTAATTTAGGCACAAACTGTAGGAGAGGAATGCGAACATGAAAGCCCGCATGAGCCGAGAACATGACGCGGACGTGAACAAAGTGAAGAGGAACAGATTACACTTAACCGATTGGCGTTAAAGCAGATGGCAATATCGCTGACACTACTTACTCAGGAACTGTCTGATGGCATCTATCATAGAAAATACAGTGATGTGTACACATAGTAAGATGTCCTGAACGCTAGCGTCAGTTGACGGAGTAAAATGGCATTTTAGTTCCTTCCCGACCATGTGATTATTCTTAAGAAAAGCACCGGTGGTGATGAAATACCACTAAAACTTAAAGTGTACCTAGTCTAAAATTTCAAAAATACATGTTACGAAGCTTAAAATATGCATCCAAATGGACGAACTCTCATATTCACAGGATATTACTGAGCTGATGTATAACGTGTTGAAGCTTATATATTCAATTTGAAATGGTAGATTGCGCAATATTTTGTGATACCATTCTTATCCGACTCAAATTACCGTCTTGATCGCTGTCTTACTGTTATGGGGTGACCTGGCAATGTAACCCCTCTCTGCTCAACATGCTATGCAAGGAAACAGTAAATGTTTCAAGGCCATATAAACATTTTAAGTGCAATAGGAGGCAAAAGCAGGTAAGTTGAACTGTACAAGGAGGACATTACAAATTATTGCACAATCGACTAGTTCAAACTGAGTGAATAAATTTCAACGTTGTATGTCTCAGCAATGGAATAAGCTACGAAAATTAGAGATGGATGAATGACATTCTTTTTTCAACCTTTAATATATATATATATATATATTAATTTGTTATTCTAATAAAAGTCCACTTTAACAACGTCAGTAATGTAGATGGCGCATTCGTGAGAGGAATGTGTTGGTGTTCCAAGCTTTCCCTTCGTAATGATAGCAACATGTAGCGTACTTGCTGATTACAAAAGATAAAAATAATATATTACCCTTACCTTCCGCTGAATTTTGTGAAGGCGTCGATGCCAGAAGAAAGAGTATGACATAAAACTTCATTGCAACAATATTTCGACCAGAAGAGAAGAATAGTCCCTTTATCTTCTACGGAATCGGTTTGCCGAGTGACGTGAACATAGCGTCGAAACATCATTCGAGTGCCCAAAACAGCGCAATGTTTTTCTAACAGGAAACTGCTGCAGGGATATACAACCGCTTTACTACACTTTCGGTTGAGCTACTGATGGTTAAACATCACGTGGGCGAAGAGTAGTTCCGTTTACTCATATACTTTCTAAACTTCCATTCTGAACCAATGGGGTGTCTAGAGTTCAAAAGCTCACCAACCAGAGATAGACGTTTTGAATCAATCCACGCACTTTCTAGATGTGATAAACTTGCCGGGATCTAAATACTAATTTTTGTGTTTTTGGAATGTTGCACAGACTTAGCAAGAAGCTTTTAGCTGATCCTTGCAACACGTGGAAGCATATCTAGAACTTCACAAAAATTGTATAACTTTTACTTACTTTGAACAGTAATTGGCTTAGAGCTAACGAACAGGGGTAGAACAGGGGTAGAAGCTATGACTTAAGAAGCAGAGGAGGAACACATACTCGGAATGCTCATTATAAGTTAATGTAGTAATAGAACAGTAAGTAAACACAGTAAGTGGCTGTGCGTAAAGCGTTCTGAAAATTTTCTAAAAAGGTTGTACGACAAGAAAACTAGAATGCACTTCAAATTACTTACAAGACTCCACAAACGATGCTAGATTTCGTCAGAAATAGCTCATGATGTGCGGTCACTCATTGATGAGTGATTACTCCTAATTTTTTTTTGGGGGGGGGAAGATTCTCCGAGAATGATTCCATGTGAACATTGTTCTGAGAATGGTCATTAGGCATAGACTGTGAACCGTAAAATAAATTATAACATTCATTATCTAAAAAAAGGGATCTAGAATGAATTTTAGTATAATGGTGTCAGTGGCGGATCCAGGACTTTACAAAGGTGGGGTATCTTAATCCGTTAGGGCATAGTTCAAACCTACGAACGTCAATTGTACGAAACCTAGATGAGAGAGCTGGGAAAATATTTGAAATTAAACACTGTTTTATGGTATTTCCTTGCATCTGGCAATCAAAGTAAGTATACAAATAACGAGATGAAGCTTTAAGATCTGCACCTGGGTGTATTTTAAAATTACATTGAAGTAAAACAGTATGAAGTGCCTTGAACATGCAACTTTTCAGTGCGCTTCCAGCACACCCACTGTGTTTGATATCTGCCTCTTTACTTCCTGCTTTTAGACAGCCTTAATGGAATTAAAATATTCCAAACTCTTGGCAGCCTATACAACCACGCATCCTCCCCATCCTCAAAACTCGTTGCATCATGAAATCTACAGATCCTTCCCCTGGAGTATGTTATCACTGAAACTTACTTGGCGCAAGAGAATCTGTGATCACAACGGCGAAGCTCACTGGCGGAGGCTGTTCTATTCCGCCAGTCTAGAACGGGACTTCGCACGTCAGGTCGTTCGGTTGGTCATATCGAGTTCAGTTGTCTCTTGGAGACGTAGCTCCTATAGAGAGCAGAACACCTTCGAGAGTAAATGTTTGGTTTTAAGATCTTTTAAACTGTTTACCACCTTTCATACCATTAATAAAATTGAATATGCGATCAATAGTCGGTAGAAAATGATAAATGCTTTTCATTCATAACACTGTTATCATCTGTAATTTCTAAATACCCGAACATTCCAAGAATGGTATTGAAGCAAATAATAGGATGAATCCAGCCACCATTCTTTCAATATATTGTTGTCTCAGATCTTAATGATGAACCATTTGTCTGTACTTTTACATCGAATGGTCGTTAGGTAAACAGAATAGATCTGTAAAGCAGCCAGAGTTATTCAATTTTCAAGGAGAAAGAGTCATAATTATGAAATTTCCACGAATTCTCCGGTATTGACTGTTGAGGGGAATTAGACCATTTTTATTCCTTGCCGAAGGCAGGCAAGGAATCTATGCGATGGTGATGTCGTGTGTGTGTATGTATGGACCCAACATTTCATACAAGGTGAGGACATTTTCTATTCAAGATGAGGTCTTCAGGTGTCAGAACAATAAATTTCAGGGGTCCCCAGGTGTCGAACAATAGACAATCTATTGTTAAGGTTAGGGTTAAGGAAGCAAACACAAAGGAAAGAACAATGAGGTC
>WURT03172088.1:0-10453 GCA_009936505.3 Holothuria glaberrima | reverse complement strand
TAACAAGTAATTAACCTTTCTGTGACAACTGACAAATTTGTTCACCCAAACAATTATGCATACAAAACCACACCTCCATTACCCCTGATTTGAAATCCACCAATCGCATCCTTTTATTACGTTGCGTCAGACAATAACAGAACAGACGCATTCTACAGTATGTGCAAAATGTTTGTAAATTATGAGCTACTGAGAATTAGTACTTCACTGTACTGTCTAAACTGAACTACAGTTAATATACTAAGGGGGTTCTTACCACCTCCCTGGTAAACTATTCACAAGCTAGGAATAGTTACTGTAATTCGAATTGTAGCCTTTGGCCCATAGCGACTTGCTTTGCTTTCGAAACAGAAAGGAGCTTCTTGGTGCGTAACTGCTACTATTTGTTAGGCCCTAGAAGGAAACAAAAATTTCACGAACCTGTAATGCTACTTCGCAAAAACATTATGTTCAAGCAGGGAGTTGCAACTCCCTGGTTCAAGTCTTCAGTGCATAAAGTAAAACCCGTCCTGTGAATAATGCCCACTGTGTGAGAGGTGAACAGCATGGTGAACCAGGAAGATGGCACTGCATCTCCCTGGGTAAACTGCAATGACCCACAGTACAGCACAAACCGTACGAAAACTGCTGTGGTAGTTTGTGGTGAGCATGAAACACAGGGTTAGCAAGGTCAACACGTATTGCATAATAAGTGGAAATATGACCCCATGCATGTATCGCTCTTACTAAATGAATATGCAGCAATACAAAACGTTGCAACGTTGGCGAGGCTTATCGTTCGAAAATGAGCCGGTTCAATGAAGAAATTGTTGCTTCTTTTTCTCCATGTTTCGTGAGATTAGTGTTTATCTGTCGCAAGATATTTATGATTCATGTTTGGAGAGGGGAAGACACTACAATGAGATTACATTGGTGTCATTTTATGATATCCTTTCAAACGAAATATTTCCCTTTAATGAGGAGAAAGCCCTGTGTATTAGGAATTCCATTAAGGAAGTGCACCTTGTCAAACCAAAATACATATTATTGTGGCCAGTGTATAACAGCATGCTTTTACTGTACAAGATGGAGCATTGTGGCACACTTTCATGCTATTTTAAATTGTTCTGTAACCCATTGTGTATACTATCAATTATGTCAAGATTGTGGATCAACCCACAATTGTTTAGTCTAGAATTATTTGGCTTCTTCTCCCAAACTAGAGACTATTACCCTCACTATCTTTGTGGGACTTGGAGGGGCAGGCTACCTGAAAAAAAATAGTTTTATTGCATTTTGTTCAAAATACTTTCAAAGAGTTGTCAGTGAAGTGAGAGAGTCATTTCAGTATAATTACTGTATACTAGTATTGTGGTATCATTTGTGGAGATGAATTCCATAAGGTCAACAGTACTTTGACAAAGCAGTACTATATGTTAACTGTAGAAAACTTTCTTTTCTGTATATTAATGGATACTCAAGTTCATATGAAACAGATGAGAGTTGGAAGAAGTGAAATCAGCAGTCATTGTGTTAACAAATTTTTATAGCAAAAGTTTTCCATCAAAAAAAAAAAAAAAAAAGAGAGAGAGAGAGAGAGAGAAAGCAAAAGAAAGAATAAAACTACTGTAGCCCTTTAAGTTTGAAGTCATGATTCAAACAATATGGCAGTTGAAGTTTGTACTTTCATATTGTGCTGACATGAAAGAAGTGTACTTCAGTAAGAACACTACCCTCTCATGGGGTTATGTGAAGACAATTTACAGCCAAATTTTATCTCCTGGAATGCTGTCAGGACAGATTTTTAAAAGCTTTGTGTGAGAGAATGCAACGTGCAGTCTTCTGCCATGATTCTTCTGTAATTTGAACTTGACTAAAAAATTTCAAACAGTAGAATGTTAATGATGGCAAGAACTATATACAGTACAAGGTGACAAGGAAAAGTTGTTTTTGTTTTGAAAAAAGTGTTGATCTCTTCAAATTTATACCAGAGGAGGGTTATTGAAAGCCACATAAAGCTGTCAAGCTCTGACAAGAGATTAAGAATCGCTGGTGGTTATCGAACTGTTCTTGTATTATGCTTTTGCACATGAATAGAATTATTAACTGTACTAGTTATTAAAAAGCCTAGTGGGATTAAAAAGCATTTGACATAGGTGTGGTCCATTCTTATTTTGTCAGCATTGACTACAAGCAAAAAAAAAAAAAAAAAAAACACGCTCAAAAGTAGAAAATTAGAAAGAGAAGGCAATGTCAACCAGAGACCAAAGAAAAGCTCTCCTCGATGTACAGGTGAATTGCCTCTATCCAATGTGGAGCCTAGTTGTATGTACATACATGTAGTAGACATGACATTAAGTGTATGTTATTCCAGTGTGAGCCCGATGTTGTGGTGTTACGATCATGCTTACTGTACACGATTCCTTTCAACTATTCAACAATTCTTGCACCCTGTTTGTTATCTCTCATCACACGGAAATGCTACTGATGCATTTCACTTTAAGCTCTCGAAGAAGAACAAATTATTTGAAATTAGAACCCAGTGTTGCTTGGTTAAATATCTGCTAATTAGTATTTTACAGCCCATTTTCAAATCAAACCAAGACTGCACAGGAGCATGCTGGAGGGGGTGTTTCTAGGTCACGTCTTCCAGCGAGTAAATCCTCATACAAGCTCCCACAGCCTGCTGATTCATGGAATCATGACTGATGTTCCTGTGAGTCTGTAGGGGGTAGGAAAGAAGGAGAGCATTTGGAAAGGATTGTGTTGGCAACAAATGACCGTGCAGTAAAAGCTCGACTCGTAAACCTGTCAAAGCGGTTGTGTCAGAATTTACCATCATGCATCTCAGTCTGTCTCTTTATCATTCGCTACTGATAGATGGGTTATCATTAAACTGAACTTGAATTGTTGATGTTGCCATTTTATGTCACACTATAAACTGTTTTGATGCCCCATATAGCACGTCGTGGGTTGTACGTAGCACCTTTGCGGCTATGAGTTTGTCTGCATTTAAAAATACACTCTCATTTGCAAATTACAGACTAATAATGGTCTGTGTGTGGTAGTACATCTTGTTTTATACTGCATAGAAAACATTGTTCATTCTTTATTGTCATATTAAGGTGGCAGCCAAGTTCGATGCCACAGAACTTATGGGAAGTATGTAAAGTTTGCTGTAGGATTCCTTCATTTGATGCGGCAATATATATGTGGTGTGGAACGAAGAGTTGTAATTCCAGAAGTTGGCTGCTTGTTTTACTCTGGCATATATCCCCAGTAGGTTGTTATTAGCGTTAACATTAATCAATTAGATGAGCAACGCAACTAACCCTGCATTGTAGTCTCTCTTCTTTTGTTTAGTTTTGATTGTTACAATCGTGTTGGCCTCTCTGAGCAGAATAAAGTTAAATTTTTATTTCTTTCTATGTTATGTCATTAGTGTAGAGAATTCCAGTTTACTCAAGATGTGCTGAGAATTCCTTTGTTGCAATTCATACATGTAGGCTTATACAAGGATATTAAGTCAGTTTTGGTCTTGGCTTAAAGGGAAACTGTGTATATATGTTGGGCAAAATTTGCATAACTCTGAAACTTTTTATGTTAGCCTATAGATACATGCAATTTTCACGACTTTGAAGCTGGGGAATATTGTTTTGATTTTACACACCCTATGAAGTCAAACTTACACATGATGTGACATAATTTGTGATTCTCATATAGTGTTTTATTTTGGGGAGAAATGCTTTTACAGTTATTTGTGAGTCTAGTGATAAAACCTTTTTTTTTCTGTGCCATGTTGATGCTGTGTACTAATGTGTAATATTCCTGTTTAAAGATGAATCCTGTCTAGTTGATCTATTACATTCAGCCCACATTGCAACTTTAAAAAGAAAGACAAACATGCATCACTTGGGGTAACCAACCTAATTTGTTTCACATTTTAATTGACCTACTGTACAGTAAAATGTAATCAAATTCAAACTACTGTATGTCTTCAGATACAAAGTGCTCTGATTGGAGAGTGACAAAATCACATCAGTTCAGATTAGGTAGCATACGTTGCACACAAGACCAGAATGTTACCTCCAAAGAGTAAGGAGATTTAAGGACAGTTTCAGGCAAGTACACCACAATAAGCCTGTAGAGAAATTCAGTTGAGATAAGAAAAATTTGCCCTTTTATTATGATGATGTTGAAAGAATATTACTGGATTAACTTTTGGTTTTTCAATGTTGCTTTGAAAAGTTTGCTGAATCATTGCTTTGAACCTGTCAGGCTTCCCATAATTTATTTGTTTTTGATTTCATATAATGTAAGCAGTTTTGAAAGGTGTAAGCATTTTCACTTTGATATGTGTCTGTGCATTGTTCTCAGATCCTTGACTTACCTTAAACTGCCGTCATAGAATGTTGCCCTGCATTTCACGCTTTCTGTTTGACTGGTTACATACTGCATACTTTTTGCACCTTAACAACACTTCGATTCATAAATGATTTGTTTATAGGGAAATGCTCCACTTAATGAGGCAAAAATAAAGATGCTTTCAGCTTTTTGATTTTGAGGTGGTGGTTTGTTTTGAAATGTGAGGTCGTCCCAAAGGCAGTATGAAACAGCACAAAAACTGGATGAGCATTAAAAGAAAAGGGGAAACAGGCCAGTTTTATCAATAATATTAAGGGCATGATAAAAGGATGTCAACTGCTTATCAGCTGGGAAAAATGAGGGATTCAGTTGTGGTGACATTGATTGATCATTTTGTTGACACTTTTTCTTACTTCTAGCAGAGGGAAATAAAAGGGTTTGACTGGAAGGAACATTTGTTTGGAGAAAATGAATGAATGGTCCCTTTAAAAAGGCCCCTGTGTGTAAGTTCCACCTAGGCTTTCCTACTTATTCAACTGTCACTTGACATTAAAGCACTCATTGTAGCGATGAAAGAACTGTTTGTCCCTCTGCAACTTTTACAAGCTGCTCACATCTATTGTGTCTGACCTTTTGAGCTGTGCATGGAAGAAGTGGAAATAGATACCTTTCTTTAGCAGCTTTGTGACCTGATGGCTAGTAGTAAAATTGTGAAAGCAGGTTGCAGAGTAACGGCATGGGTAAGCAAATGTGTATAAGAGCCCTACAGTGTGAGGTTACATGTAATTTTGTAGCCAGTGGTATTTTCACTATTCTCTTGCCAATACTGTGGTTATTGGAGTTTGCTTGCTATTTTGTCAAAAATAATTGTTACACAGCATAGATACTGAACGAGTGGCCTGCGTAATATAAGAAATTATCAATCAGGACCCTGTTTCATAAAGGGTTAGAGGGTTAAGATGGGTCTTAAGTTTGATTTCAATGGAACGATTGCATAGCAGATCAAACTTACGATCGATCTTAACTCTTTTTTAAATGGGCGCCAGATCGCATTGATTGTGGCCATCTTACTTTTAAATTAGTGTACAACACAGTGGAAGATTTTTGGATCATGATTGTGCTTAAGGATTGGGGTAGTTGGAGTATTTGGGCCTTTAAGAAAGGTCAGTGCACTTTTTCTTCTGTACAAAATGAAAGCAACAGAAATATTGTGTTGCAGAATTACAGTTCTTGAAGAATTTTTCCTGGTCTTTCAGTTAGTCATTGTTTACTTTCGTTTCATTTCGTTTATTTGTTTTTCTACATCATCAAAATGTACGGATAGACAAAATAATGAATACATATATGACACTGAAGTAGATGGAAGTAAAACTAAAAAACCCTGTAACATCATAATGTGAGTCTTTGGAAGAATTGTCTTTCAGTAACCAAAACATGATATTGCTTAGATGACACTATTAGCAGGCCTCGATGTCCATTGGACAACCTGTCTGCCTTTTTTTTGGTTATCCAAAAGAAAATTTAATAGTCCGCAAAGAAATTTGCAGTAACTTTAAAAGCAGTTTGTTAACTTGTTGCACAAACTTTGGTTGTCCAATGGACAACCAACCCACCAGTTTTGGTTCTCCGTCACAAATTTTGGTCGTCTTGGGCGACCGGAGGACTGAGTCAAGCTCTGCTATCAGAATGGGGTATTGTACCAAGGCTGAAAACTGTGTTGTGCCCTCTTTAGAATTTACAGCATAAATATGCAACTGTCCCAACTACATTGAAACATTACTTAATCTGACTTGTGTGGATGGAAAAAGTTGGAAAGATGGGAGGCTCCTTTCCCAGAAATTTGGGTATTTGGAGGGAAATTTTCACCTGGTATGTACATGAAAATATGGGAGGAATTGTGGAAAATTAGACTCGCTTCCCTAGAAATAAACCTTTCTTCCAGCCCTGCTTATATAGATCCTTGGAAAATAGGGCCCCATTCCCTTTGATCATGACTGAGTAGAAGGCCTAAATAATATGTGTAGGCTATAGTGCTGTACTAAGGGTGATGAAGGAGTTAATATACTACCACGTAGCAAAAAAGAGCATATGCATTGTACTATAAGGCTCTATGGGGCTAACTAAACTTTATGTAATACAATTGGGAGTGATGGCATCTGCCTTCAAATCTTGCAGTTTCCTGTGCCTTTATTTTTGCCACATTAGCAAAACTTAAATTTTTTTCCAAGACGAATATACTGCTATGGAACTTCCATTTATCTACCATTAACCCTTTTTATAGCAAAACCAGTATTCTAAATTTTTTTGTAACATTTGGAATTATAGTAGCTAGCTTTGTATCACCAACAGGTTTTGTTTGTTCAGTACAAAAGTAAACTGTTAAGGCAAGTTTGTATTCAGTGATGATGTTTACTTTATTCAGAGAGGACTGGCTGCATTCACAAAGGGTAGTCCTACAGAGAACCTATATTTGAGGGAGTGTGGAATCTAACACTTTTTTTCCTTTCTGTTAATTAAAGTCAGTGGACCTCATCTGTTGTCCCTGCCAATCAATCAGTTTGTGAGTGGTAAGTGGATTAGATTAGAATTTCTTCACTAACACCATTGTTACTTTATTAAAAGGAACTTTGCATGTACTGTACAATGCAGACAATATTGCATGCAACAGAAATAGCTGTAATCATTATTCAACAATTCATTTTCACTTGTAGACTTAGGAAAATGCTTCTCAAAGTATATTAATGCATTATAAGAGGTCCCAATATTGCAGTATTTAAAATATCTGAGCAAAGAAAATATTAGACAGAACCTTTCAATGTATATTATTCTTTAAACTAAAGAACATATTCCTGCTGTATTAGCATAAATGCTTGTAAAGCTCTGTGGAATATGAGGGCATAGTCTCACATGTGCAAAGAAGGTGGTCGTAAATCTGGCCATACCAGTTGGATATTTATAGGCCTACACCTTTTGTGTACATTCATGTGATATTATCTTAGATGCAACTACTGAAGGATCATCTGTGTAATGTTGCTATGCTCTTATCAGATGTACTGCTAGTACTTGCTGTAAACATAAACACACAAGTAAGCAGCTGGCAGGTGCATTGTAAATGTCTCTATACCTTAGTCACATTTTATGTTGCCCTTTGGTCCACAGGAGGACCTCTTTAATCCTGTACCACTTTGTGATGAAAGGCCATAGTTTGCTTATTCTGATAGCAAAGTAAATTGACATTCTAGCAAAGAATCTTATGTGGTTAAGATAACAGTGCTACCTTTGGAATGAAGGTGCATTCTCCTCGGCCAGGTTGGTGGTTGCAAGTGATTTGCAATGATCTTTTCTCTTACCTTTTGTGTCAGTTGGTAATATGGGAATAAGTAAATCACGGTTGGATTCACATTTGGCAAGTTTTGAATAATATATCAGAGTGGTGCCTGTGGTCAAGAGAGAGTAATCGTACTGAAATGCAGTGTTGCTGTATAATCTCTATAAGGTACAGTAGCCCTCGAGGGCAGGAAGTTGAACAGAGCTGTCTTGAATCAAATGATAGTGATAAATTACATCTGTTAAGTGTGAATCTACAAAGTAAAAGATAAAAGTGGCTGTTCAGTTCCGAAGATGCAATAATTGATCATGTTATTGTTTTATTGCTCATGTTATCGTCACTTCGCTTGTTGTTGGACATGAATGTTTTTCACTAATTTAACTGCAGTATAAGATTGCTTTTTTCGCAGGAAAATGTTACATGTTAAGAAACTTGTGGAAGAGAAAGAGGGAAATGGAAAAGGAAGGGAAAATTAATTTTTGAAAAGCAATAGTAGTTTAACTTTAAGTGTGGGAAGACTGAAACAATTAGTGCTGTTTGTCTGTTTTTCAAGCTGATAAATATTTAAGAGGTGCAATTTATGGAGGGCCGAGTTCGTTGTTTAAGAAATACATAGCTTCCTTCACTGCTGTAAACTGGTCTGACGTGACACATTGTATTCACTTTCTGTCATTGGCAAGGCTGTTAAACTTCAGGAAGGATGCAAAACATATCAGGTATTAGTTCATCAATGTCATGGCCTGTGAAGTGAAAGTCAGTTGTGATGTTTATGTATCCCATGTGTAAGGCAAAATGTCATGCTCACTAGAAGATCACTTGGTACATTTATAGTCACAGTAATGGCAGAGCAGGGAACTGGCAGTACTATGGAAGTACTCAGTGAGATATTATGCTTAATATTTTGTTAAGCCAGGAATATAAAGTACTTAACTTAATCCACAGGGTGCTTCCTAGGTAGAATTAATGCCTTCTGCATAAATACTTGAAGCCCTGCAGTGCATTTCGTCTACTACATGAATATGATCATCAGACGTGATGTTTAGATTTGTTCGTGTTACTCATAAATTCCTAACTTCCCGAGTGGGAGAGGGGAGGAGGTGGAAAAATACAATTTTGTAGCAACATTTTTCATTCTGCTTGGTGGTTTTATTCAATATAAAAATTTTATCATTTTAAAGAATTGAAGGTTGAAATGTAAACACCAGAATGGCATAATTTTATTGATCCTCTGCAGTGTGTGGTCGGAATTTTTAGATCTATCTGTATGCAAATATATGAATATGCTTGCAGCAAGATTTATGACTGATTATGGAGGCGTAGAACTTGTAAATGTAGCCTATAATTTAGACCTAGATTTTGATACATTTCATATGACCTCATTGGTGATTGTGTCATGGAGTCTTTTCAACCATCAGCAAAACTTTTTTGCTTGAGTAATATGCCCTACATTACTTTTGATTGAGTCATTCACAGGGAATAATTCATTGCTTCAATTTTGCATAGCAGTTTCATGGATTTTTTACCTATTCAGTGTAAATCTTTGCAAACCAGTATGCAAAGAGATAGCGCTACACATTTCTACATTTGTGTAGCAGTTTTGCGAGCTTGTATAGCAAATTGCAATGCGATACCAGGTATTCCCTGGTTCACTCAAGTTGTAGTGGTGGTGTCTCTCCTCAGCAATTTTCATCCACTCCCATTCTCACTCATGGCATTGTAAGAGGTGTGAATGCAAACAAAATGATGCCTATCTGTAGTTGCATGGTATTACTCTACCCCACTCTACCTGTGGGAAAAATAATGGTTTGTATTTCATAGGGTGGGCTCTCTGTCCTTCTTGTAAAGTCAGGTGACTTCTCTTTGTGTATGTCATAATGTCAGCAAGTTCATTTGTCATTTAATTTCCTGTTTGCCACACTAAAGCTTCTTTTTCCAGGATGCTATGCCCATCTCCTCTGTAATAAGTGCTGTCTAATACTCTCCTTTATCAGTGATCAAACTTTAAGGGTGGTTCTAATGCTAAGGTTTGAAGTGGGAAAAGATAAAAAAATTCAGGTTGTAAATTTCTTTGTTGTCATTTGTCAGTAACTTAATGATGAGCTTATTGGTGTGCATGTTTCCCAAAGTCATGGAGAACATTGTTATGTGACCCTTCTGTTGCAAAGAATGCAGAATTACATTAAAAGGACGCATAACTTTATAGTTTTAAGAATTTTTCAGCCCCTTTTGCTCTCCCCTTTCCTCCTAAATTTACATAAAGTACAAGTCCCTTTAAAACTGCTTGCAGTGTTTTCTTAGAAAAGTTCTGGCAAAGTCACTACAGTGGGTGAGGTCATTGAGAAGGTACCCGTCATCCTTACCCTTGCTCTATCTCCAGTCTTAGAAGCTGGAACCTTGCTGCAATTTTAATCTGGCTAAGCTTAGTAAGATTGTGTTGAAACAAAACCAGGGGACTGAGTTATCTTCATAGCAGGTGTCAAATATATACCTGATTTTCATGTACATATTCTAACACCTGGAGGCAATGACAGAGATCATCCAATTTCACTATATTCATGTGCTTAATTTAAGTTTTCTCTTGACTGCTGGTTGGTTTTGGTATAATATTTGTATTGCAAGGCGGATCATAAAATTAGACATTGTTCTACATTGTTATTTTTACACAGTTATGGGACTAATACGCGCTTGGTGAGTTTTAAATTAAAGGCCAAAGAAATACTGCTTTCTGAGTAGGCACATATGATAAAGCAGCAAATTACAAACAAGTAGCAGCAAACAGTT
>WURT03172077.1:0-10454 GCA_009936505.3 Holothuria glaberrima | reverse complement strand
TGCTTAAGATATTTTAAAAATGTCAATGGATTATAGTTATTACCCATTATTAATCATCCACATTTATATATTCGTGCGGTTTTGACATTGTTTGCTTCAGCCATTTACACCAGTGCCGTATGCACAGAGCTGAGGTTTTCAATACGGCAATACGTGTCGGCCGTGCGATGCATGTGCGTCATTGAATCCGCTGAGATGCCCTAGCGCATATGGAAGTTTGTTTAGTCTGTTAATATATCTCCCGCCAATATCAGAGGTATAGTTAGGTCACCATTTTGAAAACTTATAGGTTTCTGAAAATGCTACAATTTGATAAGCGGGCCAGGTTTCTTACGATAATTGATAAGATCTACTTTACCATTTTAGTAAGATTACTATTTCCTTCTAGCCTTCCTGGTAATTTGTCAAGGTTTATAGGTCAACACATTGGACTAGTCAGCTAGTCAACAAACAAGTTACAGGCAGTTCCACCTAGTTCAGCATAAACTGGCTCGCAACAATGACACTTCAATTTGAGATAGCCTACTCACAATGCGTTAGATTGTGCTATACATTTCCTGATACACCCCAAAAGTAATTCGTCCTTTTCAAATTTATAAAGAATTCAATGTCATCTAATAGAGACTCATGATTTCGTACAAAAGTGTTTAGATTTGGTTCAATATTTAATTAATATCTTTGACTTTTAAACTCAACTTAAACCTTCTATTGGACAAGAATTCTGTTGGAATATGGTTAGATTTTATTTTCAAATTTTATTAGAATATTTTTAAAATTAAGATTAATCGAGATAAGGTGAACATGTCAAGCTTTATAAGTAAAGAGAAGGCGTGTGCAATGCCACATTCATTTTCAGATTATTTTGTGCTGGATTGATGTCACGTGCCCCTTACTCGTAATGCGCGTTAAGGCTTAACTGCTGTCCATTGCAACGCACACACTTATGTGCAAAACAAGCGTCACTTTGAGGGGGAGAATATAAGAATACAAACACACACATTCTTTATTGTGCATTTCACAGTATTTATTGAATCAGAAATATCGTATATGTCAATAGGACCTTCAGTTCAAGGCGGGGTTCAGTTCCATAAATTTTCTTGGATTGTTACATTGTATCAACATTTTTACTCTTTTACACTTTTTTAAACGAACACTTAGTGAGGAAATTAGTTACAACAAATGTTTTTCGGAGGCATTTTAACTTCCTAGTTTGCGTTTTTCATTATGACGAACACAAATTCTAAGTTTTTTTCTGTTTTTAACTTGTAAGCTGTACAGGCAAGAAATGTATTGCTTTGTTTTTGAGATTTTTGCTTGAAAAATATGAAAATGTTCATTGAAAAGGGACGTTTACTTCCAGTGAACAAATTTCTTTGTAAATGGTTAAGACGAAAAAAAATTAACCTCCGTTTATTCCAAGTCGACGCATTACAGGGCATAACATGCAGTACTTTGTGCCATTTAATACCGCTCTTTGTTTCTCGACAGACTCCCGGAGACAATTTCTGCAGCGTTAATCGTACTGAAAACGAGTTGTGTGACGTCACCAGTCCGGAATCAGAGACTCTAAGTCAATATTTCTGGGTATTCATAGGGGCACAGATGCTTCACGGTTTAGGGGCAGCACCGGTGTATGCTTTGGGACAAACTTTTCTTTACGAGAACGTGAAGCCGAAACATTCATCCGTGTACATAGGTTTGTATTCTCGATGCATGCTTTAAGAGTAATTATGGGTTTGTTTATATTTGGTAAGTGTTAGTTAGCGTTAACTCTACGATGACGAATGAACGGTAGGGAATTTATTAGAAGTTAAAGGCTGTTGGATCATCAATTCAATTCGAAGTGGTTGCATGTGCCCATGCGTATTGCATCACGCCCAAACAGTTACCAAACTCCGGGATCTTTATTCACAATTCTAATTGTTACTTGTGTTTCACATACTTTGCATGCAGAAGCATTGTCATCGGTAGATGGGTCTTGTTATTTTCGGTAAAGGTCAAAGGTAGCCTGAGGTGACAGAAGGTTTAACCAAAAAAAAAAAAAAGCATGGGAATTACTTGCAAATACGATATCTAAATGAGCGGAATGACAAATACTACTCTACTCATACTTGCTTTAAAGATTCTTCATATTCATACAAAAACACAGTCTTTTAAAGGGGTCAGAGGTTACTCGCTAGAGGTAAAAAACTGAAGACTATGTTGGTGGAATATCTGAAGGTTAGAACGATGGATACTTTACATATATGGCATGTCGATCCACCATGGTCAGTAAATGATTCTCATAGTTTTTGTTGAGGTCAAAGGTTATGTGAGGTCATCAGAGGTTAAGTGATGGGAACCCTGCAAACTGCTTGAATTTAAAGAACTGTGGTGGGCAATATCAAACTGAGTATGGATGTCCCATGTTGAGTAAAAGAGGCATATTTCTTCTTTCTGATTTTAAAGAATCCTGGACGTAAACTTCATTTCAGTATAACTTTGGTATCTCACATTAACATAACAAATAAAGCAAAAATACACCAAATACGGGCCAAGGAATCACCTAAGCCTTTGGGCTTTCTTGAAAGCTTAACATCTTATTGTTCCAACCAATTTACGAATAAACGTATTTCAAAAACGATAGGCCTACAACAATTAAATGTGTTTACACAGAAGATAATTTGTCGCAAAGCCTTTCAAAGTGTTGTGATTTTAATCTCCCGTTTAGTTCTCCGTTAGTTTAGAAGAACGGAAAAGTTTTTAAATCTTTCAAAGTGTATAAAAATGTTAGCAAACATAGGGATCATTTCCACTTTCGGAGAGTTTGTCACTACATCGACCCCTTTGACTTGTGTTCTACGTAAAACATCTTCCTGTTTATGAATAATAGCTTTCCGAATAAATCAAGACAATATTATATTTTGCCTGCAATTATTTCCCTTCTTTTTCAAACTTTGGCGGATGTTACTAGGAAAGTTCTGCTACTCAAAATGGCTGGCATAATGACACGTAAAAGGTTGTTGTAGGAAGGGGTAGATATTGTGGGAGTTTTCTGATTCTGTTAGTTCCTTTACGAGTTTATCAGGTAAAACTAAAAATTCTTGTCGATTTTGAGGAACTGACATTCTTTATGGATTTTTGAAACCGCTGAGCGAGGAGAAAGCCCTTTTTACGTTAGATGCTATTCTTATGGGCAGTATGGGATCTTGTTGAGATGATTAGAACTTTCAAGAAATATTCCCATGTCCCAAATTTGATTTTACTTTTTAATGCACTTATAAAAGACCTTTCCCAAGAACATTTTTTACCGTTACGTAACTTCAAGAATGACCATATCTTTTAGTAATATTGAAAATTTTTTCCGAGACAGAAAAACTTCTCAACATATATAAATATTTATATATATTATATATATACATATTATGAGAAAATCCACGTATGGTGCATAAGACATAAGAATGTCATCTTTTTGGTGTTTTCTACTTATCATTTATACATATATATATATATATATATACATATACATATACATATACATACATATGAAGAAATGTATACTGCCAAAACGAGAAACACAACTTTTGCTGCTCCACTTTAATTCAAATCATATATGACATATATACAGTTATTTATATATATATATATATACGTCTATCTACCTAATATATATATATATAACGATATATATAAGCAAATGTGTATATATATATATATATATATGTACACAGCTTCAGTTAGACACTCAACTTGAAGACGATAATTCTACAAGCATGGGACGCGCAATTTGCCAAAACTAATGCTAGTGAAACAAAGTTACCGGATTGCTTGCCAAAGTGTTTCACTCATCAAATAACGCACTGAAAATGAAATAAATTGCATTTTACGTTTTTTTTAACTTAATGAAGATTTTGCATTCAAACAACGGATCAAAGTTGAAATGTTGAGTTAGGTGCCATCCCACTTGAAACTGTAACAAGTTTTGTCTTTGAAAACTTAGAGTAGTAAAATAACTGCAACTAAAGCTCTTCTTAATTATTTATTTTCTTAAAATATTTTTCTTTTTCAGGGATATTTCAAGCAGCTGCCACATTCTCTCCTGCTATTGGTTTTCTCGGAGGTGGAGTACTGCTTGACAACTTATACACGGACCTGTCTGTTCCAGCTGAAGAGTATGGGCTATACTTCTCATTTAACCTGTAGACCAGTGGTTGGCGCGTTGCAAGAGAAGTCAATTTATGGGGGAAGGGTAAAATCAATGTAGAAGGACTGTGGTGCTAAAGGAGGGTTCTAAAGGGAGGGGGTCGACCTTGATCCTCTTTGAAGAAGTTTTGTGTAAATTTTAGACTGAAAGATTCTATATGTTGCCATATTTGTCTTTGAAATAATTGCTATTCTGTTCCAATGTGTTAATAAAAAAAGAGACTGGTTTTTAGGGGGTGGGGCACGTTCTCCTTCATGCCTCAGTGGCTAGCAGTTTTGCTTAATTTTTCCTCACCCAGCAATGAATTAGTATCTTCGGAACAATATATGCCATATGCTTTAGAGTAGTAACTCCAGTTGCCTTCCGGGAATAAGCAGAATATCAGTAAAGTGTTCAATTATTCCTTAAGTCATTACAGTAATTAAAATAGCACAATGATTTTTCGAACATGGTCAATTTACGAATAAGTTAAGTTTACCACAGTTAATTGTCGCTTTATTAACTTTGGTACTGCGACAGATCTGGCTTAGCTAAGAGAGAAAGGGGGTTTGGAGACTTGCTCCTCCACAAAGTCTCGTGCAATTCCCTGGAAACTCAACAAAAAAGATACATGTTTTCTGTTTCTAAAACTCCCATGAAGTGCTGGAGCGCCCCTCCCCCTTTCTTCGGCATGAGAACTTTCACTGTCACATCAATGTACGGCAACCTTAAACAGTGGCAAAGTCTAAAAGCACTGAAAATATGTTTTACAGAGAATAGAGAATTTGAATCGGTGGTCCATTTCTCCTCTTCAATTTCTCTCCACGCAGAGCTGTCAAATGATGAAATTAATTCGACTACCATATGAAAACAGAAGCCATGGACATTTCAAAACGTTATTTGAGCACTATATGCTTAAGAACATAACTTTGAGTAGTGCAAGAGAGCGGTTTTACAAATTATTGCACAATAAAGTTTGCAAGTTAAAGAAACGCCCATTACCTTCACTACTACTTCTAATACAGTGTTTTGCGAGTATGAACCTTATGCGTATGACGTCACAGAAAAGAAAGTGCGCCCCCGCTAGAGGTAAGCGCGTATCATTGCAACTTACACCAACAAACGTGACAGCTAATTTGTGCACCGGTCGGATACGCACATGTCTACCAGACGCTCGAGCGAAGAGTACATACTGCGTACCGTGTGCTTCATTGTTTGCTCCAACATGCCGTCGCGTAACATCAGTGCATAAGGTCTAAAGACTAACGGTTCCTTGAAAATATCTTCATAGTGTAAAAAAGGGGTTGCGGATGGCCCTGAAGAACGACATTGCTATATAAAAAGAATGGTGTCACAGGAGAGGGGAACCAAGGAAGGGGAAGGAAAGGGGCTATTGGAACTGGACTAGAGGTGAGAAGTCTACGGATGAAAGAAGCTGTGACGAATGCTGGGTGTGAAATATTATACTGAAACGATTGAATACCGTCTGGTGCGGTGTATATATATATATATATATATATATAATGTTAAAATCCAACAAAAAAAGTTCGGGGCGTGACACACCCCTTCGTGAAGGCGAAAAAAAAATAAAATACAAAAGATTATATTTCACCATTGTTAGAATTTAAAAAAACAGATATACACCAACGCTATTTCAATGGCCCACCATTTGTACGTGTTAACAGCAGGGCCGGATTTACAACGGGGCCAACCGGGGCCCAAGCCCCGGGTCCCCCAAATTTACGGGGCCGCCGCATTTGGGTGTCCAAAAAATGGAGGCATAAGATGCCTTACTGTCTGTCCGTCGATGGTCAACATGTAAAATACTGACCTTTGTACGAAACTCCACACTGAACAAAAGTTGTCTTTCCATAAATCAAAAGTGACAATGTTTACATGCAACTTGCAAGGCCTGGGAAGTTGTGTCGCCGGTACGGGTAGCAGGAGGCGCGTGCCCCTAATCGATTTCTGAAAAAAAACTTTTTAAATGATCCTAAAAGGCTTTTAAGCTATAGATTTCTTTAGGGGTAGGGTGAGGTGTATTTTCGACCGAGTTATGGATCTATTGTCATCATTTTCTTTCACAAATGTTCCTCAAACTATCAGACTTTTTGCAAATCCTTCGCAAACTATCAACATTTTCGCGCTTCAGATCTCTCCTCAGTGTTGTTTTTTTTTATAAATATCTTCCGATAGCAACTTTCGGAGAATCACCGCAGCAAAAGTTGAAATTAACGTATCACAAAGTAAAAGCCCGGCTTTTTGAGTGGCATGTAGGTTTCTTGGGCAATTAAAAGTGTCTCGATGCAGAGCCTGAATACAGGTTTTGTCATGGAAATTTTATTTAATGAAAATTTCTGCGCGATTCACCGGCATTCGTCACGGTTTGCACTCTATCTCATGACCATTATTGGAACTATTCTGATCACAACATTTTCCGAAAAACAGAGAAACATCATCAGACGTCAATATGGGATCTTTCAATCTCATTCTGAAACACGCTTGTAAGTCCTTTACCCCTTTTGCTATGCCTATCAGGGAGGTCTTACATCACTACATTTATACTCTCCCTCTCTCCCATTTCCCATTGCTCGGAAGCTGTTCTTCTGGATTTTCGTTCACAATTAGTAAAATACGATAGTTGTCAAGTGTTCGGCCTTGTCATACTCCATATTATCATTTGGATGTCAGGTTATGAGCATTATGTCATTGCCCTTTTTTATATAATTAATCCAGAGCTTCCAGGCCAGCCTTAGGTGCCCTTTCATAATGCACAAAGAAGGGAAGGAAAATTTTCGTTAGTCCAAGAATGTTTCTGGGGACTCCTCGCATGTATTTTTGCCGAAAAACTTATGTGTATGGACGGCAGTAAAATAGCCAGAAGGGGTTCAGTAGGTTTGTTGGAAACGTCTCATTCTCTTAGACAACATACTCTCCTATTTCACCTAACCAAAATTAACATTCACTAAACTGCTACATGATGGACATTTTCCAACCATATATGATCAGTTCCAAAAAAATCCTAAAGATAGCACCATTTTGCATCTAAGCAACCTTAAATTAACATAAATTTCTCAAGGGTAGAGGTCCCCCCTCCCCAGGGCAGCACCTTTATGTAGTGACAATAGAATGATCGTCACCGCTGTATACAAACACAGGTGCGCATAAAAAAGCGAAATTTACTCAGACTTGGGGGAAACTGAGGTGGCATTACGACATCATCTGCAGTGCCCCAATCACCAAATTCTGGCGAAGTCACTGCTGGGAATTGCCATTTCTGGCGATCTGGCAAGCATTTTCTGCCAAATTTTTCTTGCCAACCTATGGTGGCGTTCCGCTTAGATAGTGGGCCTAACCGTGAAAGGGCCTCCAAACTACTCTGGCCCTGGGCCCCCCACAAGCTAAATCCGGCCCTGGTTAACAGATACGTGTACGTAAATTGGTCAACATTGAAGTAATTGCATATAGATTATGAAGGGAAAGGACATTACCATCTTTTTACGTATTCCTTTATAAAAAGCGTGATAGTTTTGCAAAGTCGACCTGATTTTTTCCCCTTTTAGACGATTTCCCCTTCTAGGCAGGGTTTTTTCATACAATATTTCCCCTTAATCCCAAATTAGCAATATATGTAAATACATATATATATATATATATATATATATCGTGTAAGTAGAGTGACGTTGCGACTTTTGTATGAATGAGTGAAACAATGCTGCATTGAATAGTCGCATGTAATTATCCTCTTTCGGTATAAGGCTATGCCTATGTTAGAGGAAAAAGACCTAAGGTCTTCATACGACTATTCAATACAGCATTGGTTCACTCATATATGTATATGTATGTATGTATGTATGTATGTATATATATATATATATATATATATATATATAATTAACTCGGTATGTAGGCCAGTGGCAAGTGGCCAACTAGTAGCACTTTCAGTATTAGGTATTGACGCCATCTTTTATTACATTTATTACCAATTCCTGACAGAGACATCTGATTTTTATTTTATCTTTATCTGTAGAGTCGAGATTGATAATCTCAGCCCTCTGTGGGTGGGCAACTGGTGGCTCGGCTTCCTCATTCTCGGAACCGTTGCTTTACTAACCTGTTTTCCTCTCATAGCCTACCCAAAAAACTTACCAGGTAAGTTTTCTATAGAAATAGTGGCGCACTTCTTATTATTGAATAGTTTTACAAAGTCCTTTCGATTCTCTGCCGAAGTTCCGAAAGGATAAAAAGCAAACGTTGCTCCCGAACGTGAATATTACACATCATTGTTTTCTCACCTCCATTCGTGAAATTATTTAGGGAGATGAGATGAGACATGGTACTTCACCTAACTTCAGAGATGTGAATCAGTGTGTGACGGAGGGTATAAGCAGGGAGTAGCTATTTGACAAATAGCGTCTCTCTGGTATGGGTGTATGAGTGTCTTCATGTGTGAGAAACCTTTTTACTCGAACTCTCCTCAACCGTATTGTGTACCATTATTGATGATGTCAAGTTATCAGTATTTTGTAAAGTCATTAAACCAAGATGTCTCAAGGATAATGCAGAAAATTTTGAAGTGATTTTTGAATGCTAAGGGTGGAGGTCATCGGTCAAAAAGTTGGTCAAAGGTCAAATTGACCTTAATTTTGCCATAAATTTTAAGGTGATTTCTCCCTTAGCGCGATTAAGTTTAAACTTGGTAGGTGACACCTGACTTTGAAAACTTGTTCATGTGTAATTGAAGACGTCATTGTTCAAAGGTCAGAGTTCAAAGGTCAATTTAGGTCACAGTGGTTTTTGCCATTATATGCATGTAAGTATGTTGGTAAACTTAAAGTCGTTAAACCAAATGATATGTAGAAAAAGATGAGAACAACTTTTAAAGAGAACCTTTTGGTTGCTGAGGTGCGAGGTCTACCGTCAAATATTATTAAAATCTCAGCAGGTCAAATTGTCCCAAATTTTGCAAAAAACTGTCGCCAACTCCTGTTTAACCATATCCGATCATATAAAATATTTGTTAGTAGGTAGGTCACAGTAAAAATTTTGGATGAATAGTCTATGTCTTTACAGTTCAAGACTTAAGAAGTCAAAGGTGAAAAGAGAGACTGGTGTTTACCTATTATTTGCATACCATTAAATTAGAAAAGGCCATTAAACGACTTGATTATAGAGTGTGAAGAAACATGCATTTAAACAGTATTGTCTAGTCGTTAATGGTCGAGACTGAAACTCGAACGGGCAAAAAGTTGTTTTTTGTGAGTGTTTCCCTGTCTTTATACCGGTATTTGGCAAATTTTACTAGCCACAGGATTTGTACCGTAAGAAACGTAGGGGAGATGAGAACTGCAACTCCATGGATGGCCTGTTTCTATTGTTCGAGTGACCTAAACGATGTTGTGTGGAAATCAAGGATATGGTAGGGGCTACTACAGACCAAACTATCGAAGTACTGTTAATTGTGGTGTGTGAGAGATAGGGTCCCTGGCCCCCTCCAGGTTTAACGACGAATATAAACTTAAGAGCTGAACTCATTTCCTTCTAAAGATAGTAACTTATTGTTTCCTTTTCTTTCCGTTTAAGGAGCGAAGGCATTCCGCACGCAAAGAAAATCATCAACACAGAAGGGAGCGGAGTTTACGCCCAGTGCAGGGTTTGGAGGGAGTCTAAAAGATTTTCCTCGGGCCATTTTCACCCTCTTGAAGAACTGGCCTTTCCTTTTCATAAATTTGGCGGTAGCTTCTGAAAGTTTCATCGTCTCCTGCGTGTCTGTGTTTGGCCCCAAATACGTCGAGTCCCAATTCAATTTAACCTCTGGTGATGCTGCTATACTTGTTGGTAAGTAAGTTGTGTTGTTTACGAGAAAGATCAGTGGCGTAGCTACGGGGAGGGGGCTGGGAGGGAGGGAGGTCCAGCCTTCCCAAGGCACCTTAGAGCCCCCAACAGCTCCACTGGTGATGGGAGATATGTTGGAAAAATATCAGTAGAGCACACGCCATACCTTCCATTATGAGATCCAACCCACTGCTCCAGTCCCCACCCCCACATAGCTATGGCTACGCCTCTGGGAAAGACCGAAGTTTAAAATTAAATATAACCATTGAAAACACTAATTTAATACTAAGGGAGTGCCCTTGTAAAAATTAAATTGTGATTGTATGAGTCGTTCCGGGTTGAACTTTCTTGTGGTGGCCACAGTTTACTAACCTGTACATCCTTGTACCGTGCCGTGGAGGCGAGTTTGTGGCCTGGCTACAGGCTAAACTTTGGTATAAACATACCGGTTGTTACG
>WURT03172066.1:0-10454 GCA_009936505.3 Holothuria glaberrima | reverse complement strand
GCAGGACATGCAAATTTTGTGCAATGCATTCCCCACAATGATGTGGTCTAGTACACAGGTTTTATTCAAATCCCCCCCAGAAACCCCAAATCGTCGTTTATAATAGTGAGTGCATCTGGGGCACTTGATTCAAATTCATGAATAACATTAGAAAGCTCCAGAGTAGCAGCTCTTGAGAATGCACAATTTGGTACGTATACTACCGTGGCACTGAAGTATACAGTATGAACAATCACATGGGACAATTCTCGAGGTAAATAGTACTGCCGTAGACTGACAGTCATAACTTCAATGTTAGTCGAACGTGAGTAGAGTTTTATGGTAGCATAATTAGGACGGCACCATTGTTTCTTGACATAAACACAAACGCCCCCTCTCTCTTTGGCAGAATCAATTGTTCTATCATCTAGTAGCAATTTAAAGCCATCAATAGCCACATGGGCATCACTGTGATGGTCCTTTAACACAGTTTCAGTAAATAGTAACAAGCTGGCGTTCCAAAACTCGTGAAAATATTTAACGTTGGCACAAATTTCAACAATTTTACTGCATAAAGGTTGCACGTTACCCATGATAATTGCTGGTAAATAAGGTTTTGCCGTGGTTTACGGAGACATCATCTTTTTAATACCACCGTTTACTTCTATGTATTTCTTTCGGAAAAGGTGAAAAAGTAAAACAAGATGAGCCATTGCATGTACCTGATGGCGGACCACGTAGTGCATGAAGATGGCTTGACGTGTAGGATAGTCTTACCCTCGACGAAACATTTAAGTAATCAATTTCTTCATAACAAAAACAGGTTGAAATCAACAGAAGGAATAGTCCCATCGACAAAAGCTTATTTTCCATTCCGAACAAAGCTTATGTAACAAGTAAAACGGTAAAGGGGGAAGTAATTCGACAGAGTGCGAGTTGCGTCGCCAATAGTGCAGCACCACCATCTGTACCCCCGTCTATAGGTGGGGTAGGGATCAGGGGCGTTGGGCTCGTTCCCCATCCATTTCTGGAATTTCCGGGCATTTTCAAAATGAGCCCAAAGGCTCTCTACTCTCTTACCCAGATAGCTAATTCCTCCCTACTAAGTTTAATTTTAGCCCATCCACTATAACACATGTCTGGTGCACTGGTACCTCCAAGACAGATGCACAGTAGCTAGCCTGGACTGAGTTTGATTCGGTTGAGGCCATGCACAATTATTGACACACAGTGACTATGAGTGGCTTAACTGTTGATTACTATGAGTGGGGCTATTTCTGTATAGTGTTTCCATAAATGTCAATCAAAGTGAAGTCCTCAACTGTATTTAGAATGCCAGGGTTATTCATCAATATATTTGGGCAGGGAGTTGCCAGCAACTCCCTGGATTCCTTTTTTTTTTGGGGGGGGATATGCCATATCCGATATATTTATAGATTTCTGTAGGGGGCGGGGTGAGGTGTGCAAGTTTTCGACTGAGTGATGGATCTATCTTAATTTCAATTACATGGCGGTCTGAAAGTTCCAAAATTTTTATAATTTTTGAGAGCTATCAAAAATTATATTTCCTCGCTTCCAGCGCTCTCAGCGACACCTTATCGCTGCAGCTAATTATCAATACTGTCTCTACAGCAGGGGTGGCGCCAGGGGGAAGAGGGCCATGGCCCACCGTCGGGGAAGGCTTCCCCCTCGTTGGGGAATTTTTTACAGTTTCGTCGGGGAGTCTTAGTCGATATCATAAAGTATGCATTCCCCAGCGGCTACTAGTCGCCCCGACCGTGACCTGGTTTTTGCTCTCAAGAGAACAATTTCTCTAATAAAAACCCAAAATTTTCGCGCTGTAGGGTCACTCCAGTTTCTTCAATAATTCCATTCCACATAGCTAGATAGCAGAATTCCCGTCCACCTAAGCTTAACAAGTAACATAAAGGCAGAGTACACAGTTTTTGTAGAGGTCGTAAATTTCATCCCATATCGCGAAGCCTAGTTGCTGTTCTCTTGAATGTGTCATGCGGTACGGTTAAATGGTGAGCGACTCACTGAGCCAAGTCTGGCTATTTCATCTGGTAGTCCAGGTGGTTTCGATACAATGTATGTTATCCCCGAGAGGGTCTACAGCCCGTAGTCTTTCTTTTTTCTTTTTGTGTTCTTTTTTTTTTTTTTTTTTTGTTCTTAATGATTACATATGTTTAATGTTTTTGTGAAGCCTACCAAAAATTTTCGCGCTTTTTGCAATTTCACGGTTTAGATTCAAAAGAGCACTTTCAGTGGGCAATTCGGCTCTTGAAGTTATTAAGTGACATTATGCAAAATATGCCCTGCAATGGCATGGGATAATTATGCTCCTTCATATCCCCTTCTCACAACCTTTCGACATAGCGGCTGTCGGTAACACTGTTAAGATGGCCCGGCCCTCTGTCCTGAAAATTCGCTCATGGTCGGTTTACTTGTTTTGGCTTTCACGAGGGTCATTTCTGCGATTAAAGCCCAAATTTTCGGTATACGCGTTGTCCACTCTTCCTCAGTTACGGTACTTTTAACTAAATAAAGTACAAACCCTTTCGACCTATTCAAGTAACTTAATAAGTAGAATAGCGTACATGGATTTATGTGAATGACGGGAATTTCATCTAATTTCGCTAAACCTAGCTGATGTTCTCTTGTGTCTGACGTGTGGTAAGGCTAGTGGCTCGATGAAGGAGGTACAACGTAAGCTATGCTCGATATGGCCCAAGTGCCCGGACAATTGACCTAAATAAGCTCTAAATAAGTACAGATTCTTTTTAGTGTAGGCTTACCCCCCCCCCCCCAAATAAAAAGAAAATTCGCTCGCTTCGCGCGCTTTGCAATTTCACAGTTTAGATTCCGGGAAAAACATTAAATCAGCGCCGAACTGTGTTCCTTTAGTACATACAAATTTTAGGCAATGTATGCCCCGAAATGGCATGTTATAGTACGCAGGTTTTCTTCACAGGTTTTCTTGGTATTTTAAGCAGAGACAATGTAGTACAGGGAAAATACACGTGCCGTGCGGGCAAGTATATCACACGCATTCGTACACAAGCGAAAAAGTTGTAACGGTAAAGCTGACCTTGTGACCCCACCGGAAGTACTGAAATACCCAACTTGCTTATTGAAAGGATATCCTCCGCGCGAAAATATTGCCTGACGAATTTAGTCCCTAAAGATTTCTTTGGGTTGAAGTATGTATACCATGATGCTTAACGGATGGGCTCAGTTTTTGATGTGGGGAGTTGTGAGGAAGAATCTCAGCAGTCGTTAAGCATTTTCACCGAAACAAAGATATTTAAGGCATTTCGGTCTTATATCCTTCCGCTCTGGAAATAGGCATTATGACGTAAGTGAAGTATCAAAGGGGAAACCCCTATCCTGTTATAAAAGCTCTCAAAGCTCAAAATTTCAGTGGATATGATACACAGTTTTGACAAGAATGTGACAGGCCTACTCGCGAACTTTTATCGGAAGGGTAAACTTGTTCCTGATGAGAACTTTAGCAAAGGTCCGTAGGCCACGAAACAGACCACTTTCAGTGAGTAAGTCAACGTAGAAAAAACTTAGCGGTACGCTACCTTTAGGCAGCACCAGTCTTGTGTATGTAGCTCATGCCTTCGGTGCTGGACGTGTTTGGTAGTATAAACCTACATGTTTCCTAGTAATGGCATCCTGCAAATTTGGGGGGGGGGGGATTTGTTCTTTAATCGTATTAACACGGATACCCATTGGACTGAAAGAACCGACTTCGTAAATGGAGCTACAGATGCTCGTAACGACAGCCCAGGGGTGTAGCAAAGTATGACAAAGTGGAAGTTGGGGTGGTGGAGGGGTGGCTACGAGTTGGCACGATATCTGCAGGACGGCACTCAAACGTATAGGCCGATAGCTGTATGTTAGGCTACTATCAGAGAGGCACTTCCCCCTCCCCTAATTCATTCGTCTGCCAAAAAGGTGAAATGTAGGCACGTTCAACGTGTGTGCTAAGCTTAGGGTGACACTGTCACGTATTCCACTATTAGCTAGTCATGACTTTGAGACATTGCTCACACTGCACGAGCTCTTTGTCAACTGATAATATGTAAATTTAGAACTGGTTAATTGCGTTTGTTAACGTAAACACTAACCGTATCAGCCATGTCCGAGCTGTACTTTGAAGCAGCTCCTGTGAGGCCCGCTTAATAGCTCCCCGGCCTCCCCCACATATCTTCACTCAGCTTATTTTTGTCATTTTGTGGCATCAAAAAGAAATGATGACAACACAAATTTCACGCTCGCAGTGAGGAATCTTGATAGGGAACACGTATAGATTGGCCACTAATTCGTTTTTTACGGTATGTGTTGTGCGTCGGGAGGGGGAAGGGGTCATTCGCAATAAAACCATGCGTTCGTAAACCTATACGTACACGTAAGTCTAAAATGCTTTCCAGTAAAGATGCTCGCGTCGCTGGAAACCTTTCTGTTATTGAGCAATTGCAAAGGCGTCGCCTGGACTACCCACATCATGACTGTATATAGTCCGTTGACCAATTAGACAGGCGAGCGAAATGCTCTTGCACCAAATTATTTCGAGCTCCCGCCGCATCACTATGAGGTTTACTTGCAGTTCCCTAGATTATGGTACAGTGAATCGAATCCTATCACATATAAGCAAATAACTCAACGTCCTACTTCGCATGTCAGAAGGCCAAACAATATTCAGAATTTCTTTGGGAACTGTATTTGCCTTTTAAGGGAGAAACATCTTGAATACACTTTTATACTGTTTTGCTCACTGTGTGGAAAGAGTAAAACGAACCGCATTCTGGTCGAAGGGTGCCAAACAGGTATTTGACAGCCCTAGGCGCCATGCGTGTCTGCATTCGAAGAGGTGGGGTGGGGGCTTAGAAGGCGGTATGAGATTTCGAATTTTCAAGTGTAATATACCGATCGTGACGTAATGAGGCTGCAATGTTTACGTCTATACTTTGCTTTGGAGTGACTGCCATAGCTCATGGTGAGCTCGTCCCAAACTATAGAACGTGACCGTCTACTGGGATTATTGTGAAGCGTACTTAAGAACTTGATTTTAAATCTGTCAATAAATGAACGAAGATGACCCACTGAATTGTGGTAATAAAAATATATTTCTTACATAATGAAATAAATTTACACAGTTGCAGCTACAAGTAGATGAAATGAAATAAAAATATGAAATATTCTTGCATGATCCCATAAAAAGATCTATAATAATCAGCTTTGACAACTTCTTCCTTGTTTTTGGAAAAAAATTCTTACACGATAGTTTGTAACTTGTATGTTATACGTGTCAAAATTCCTTGCAGAATCTGTCCGTTTAAAGGTTCACTTTTGCAAGTCTTTGAACTTTACAGATCCGTCTGGAGTAGTTCAAACTCAATCCGTTCGATAACGTCACTAATGTTTGGTCTCCTCTCTGGTTTTATGTTCATGCATTGATTTCCCATCAGGTTGAAAAAGTCTTCTAATGTACGACTCATATCTTTAAATAACCTGCCTAATGCATAAACATCAGATGATGGCGTAAATACACTTTGACCCTTTACAACTTCCGGTGCGACATGTTTACAAGTTTCGAGTATCTTGATTTGATTCTCTACCGAATACTGGTGATATTCCTGCCGATCGTCAACATGACAAGACAAACCAAAGTCAATCAGCTTTATGTTGGCATCAGTTGATGAAGATATCTCAGTGAAGGCAAATCCATCACATTGTTCCCAGGGTGTATCAATGTCAAATATGTCCCATTGGTTCTCATCGCATGTCTCGTTAAACTGCAGTAAAATGTTGTCTCCTTTTAAATCGCAGTGTAACCATCCTCTGTTATGCATATCTTGTACTGTGCGAGATATCTGCAATGCTAATTGAAGAGACTGTTCTTCCGAAAGACTCCTCTTTTCAATGACGTCATAAAGGCACGTTACATGTAGTGAGTCGTCATCACCAATATACTCCTGGACTATCGCAGGTATAGCGCCACCATCCCTTGCAACTGTGAGTCCATAGAAGATAGGGACATTTTCGATCCCTTCTAAGGACTTCAATACTCGCACTTCTCGAAAGAAGTTCTGAAACGAAGAAAGACATAAATAAGAAACAATTACTAAAAGACAAGTACACATGCAGGTTCCAAGACAAACTACACAGTAGTGACGAGCTTAAAACAACAGTGCTGTTTAGTTGTCTCAGTGTCTCTCAACTGTCTTCAGAGATTTTTTTTTGCCCTTATTGCCCTTAAAGGCCTCTTATCTTCGCCGAAGAGGAGATAAATCAATCCATTTACTAACTTCTAATTTCGAAAGAACCAGTTTGGTACTGTTTCATCCTTATCAGTTACACAGACTCCTTCAAATTTTATTTTGTCAAGAGACTAAGGAATAAATTGAATTCCTTCTTCGTCTTGTCCTTGCAAGTTTACAAAACTTTTGCTCAAAAATTTTAAGGAACCGCAGTTACCCATCTTTTCATAATAATTGCAAATATTCAATTATGTTTGAGGTATTTCTCGTGAGCGGGCATGGTATTACCAATCTACTAATTTTCTGAACATATCGCCAATTTCTATGTCAGTTGAGAATCATATGTACACTTGATGAACGGAGATCCACGTTTCAGTTTTCCAATGTAATATAAAGCTACCACAAGAATATATTCAATGAGCGGCGAGCTATTCACAGAACAGAAATAACGAAAGATATAACAAGTTCAGGTGATATAAATTTCTATGTAGTTTAAGTTCGTTGATACCTTCATCGCGTCTTGCTCGTTGAGATGTCTGTGTTGGCTCTTCACAGCACATAGTCTCCTTGTGGATTTGATTCTCATCAGCTGAACAGTCCCATAATTTCCTCCCCCTAAAAATACGGGCATTCCGTAGCTGTCCTCGACATCTTCCAGGTCGTCCGGAAGGATGATGGGTACGTCAGAAAACCCCATCATCGAACAGATGGAGGCTTGCTGGAGCACAGCAGGGGAGATGAGGTTTGATACGCTGTCAAATGAGATTGACGGAATCTGTTAAATTACCGTGTCGAAGAAATAACTTATTGCTGAGGTGTATATATCTTTTTTACTTTAACCTGAGCTCAAAGATCGTCAGAATATGTTTCATCACGGAAGTTATTTCTAAGCAGTTTTGTATCTACAAATTCAATGAATTAATTTTTCCCCACGCTGCAAAAACGTTTGTACACTCTTCGTCAATTCTGAAAAGTTTTCTTTGGATAGGCAGTCACCTGTTTGCCATTTTTATTTTCGATTGTCACAAGTTTTCTATGGAAACTGGTGTGAAAGAAATGCTCAATTTTACTTACCAGTCCTGTCTCTCATTTTGGTTGTTGGACGTGTCATTTTTGCTGCTCTGATTAGGGGCAGCTGAACTGTGCTGAAGTTCATTGGCGTTTGAAACCTGGAGATGAGAAGCAGTTTGCATCTAGAAGGAAGAGATATCAAAATAAAAAGTTGTAGCTTAAAATTTGAAGAAGAGAAAAGTTGTTCAAGAAAAAAATACTACTGTATCATAGAAGTCAGAATTTTAGAAAAACGTAGTTAAAATGAGAAGCTTACCTTGTGATTTTCATTGGTTTGGTCACCATCGATAGCTCTCCCTGTCAGAGATGGTGAACCTTCCTCTTTCGTCACACTTTTTGTGTCAACGTCTTCCTCTGAAGGTCGCAAGCAGGCGAACCACCAGAATAATTTGTTCAATACAAATCTATAGGATTGAAACCAATTCGTTTGTTAGCTACCTTGGCGTGTTTCGAATCAAGTAATTGACTCCGACAGAATATTGAAAGATGGAAACATTAAATTCATTTGGGGAAACATTACGCCTGTGAGAGACGATACTGACATCTGTTTATAAGCCGAGAGTTGATTATCTCTCAGTTTTGTCTGCTTTCATTTCAACTGTCTAGTCAGCCTACATTGCAAAAACATTTATTAAACAAAACGAATTATGCAACCATGTTTGATTACGGAAAGTTTGATAGTAAATTTAGTCTGTTACCTTCTGCGCCGTGGCTTGTTTCGTACTTGTCGTCTTCTGAAAAGCTTTTTCCCCATCGCTATACAAGAAATTTAAAAATATGTTTGACCTTTCTTTACACGTTAAAAGCTGTAAGTATTCTAAAAGCACAAGCAAACAAGAATTAATAAAGTGACCTTAATTGTTACAAAAGTTTTTACCTCTTTCCAGTTTCGATAAAGCATTTAAAATAGATAAATATGAAACATCGAGACGCGAAAAGGTTTGTCAGAATTTCAAACTTTTGATTTTCAACGATTAGTTAACTTATCGGTTTAAGTTTGACTTAACCTAGTTTTATACTTTTCATATATCTGGAAAGGTTGATTCGATCAGGCCCGGATGACGAAAAGAAGAAATATGCACAATAAGCAACACGCACTGTGGTTATGTGATGTCTAAAATGAAAACAGGACCCACGAAGAAGACGAGGCGTTCGAAATTACACGATAGTGTCGTTTACTTCCAAGCCTTTGAGGGCCTAGAACCTATCAAAGCCTGTCAAACACTTTATCCGGGCTTGAATCCAGTTTTACTCATGTGTTTACTCACCAAAGTTACGATGTTTTCTCAAAATATTGTATACACTCTTTTCACACGTCTGTTTCTTGGTTCAGTGAAGTTGATATGAAACTTGCAAACAAAGTTGCTAAGGAGAGTTGATGATTTGCGCGTCTCAAGCTTTCAATGTGTGGGATAAATTTTTCGCGCAAAGTTTATGAAACGACGCGCGGATTGAGCAGCACGCACGGGTTGTATGTGAAAGCTGTGAGCGCCTTTGAGAGGGGAGGGCGTCATACAAAACAACGCATTGCAACGCCGAGTTGTATCCAGGAAGAAACTTTGCCCGAGTAAGCAACGCTGTACTGATACATTGTTTCCTAATAAAGGAAACACTGCAACTTGAACATTGCGTTTGATGTGTACATATGCGCCCTTGGCATTATCACTGAAGACGCAGAGTAAAAATGAAGACACAGTATGACGCCGACAAGTGTGGCCACACTGAGACTTGAAATACGGCATATCAACTGCTGACGCATGTTGATGCATGGCATTATCATAGAGCTCAAGGTACTAATTGAAAAGATATCCTCCGCGCGAAAATATTACCCGACGAATTTAATCCCTAAAGATTTCTTGGGGTCGAAGTATATATACCATGTTGCTTAACGGATGGGCTCATGTCTTTGATGTGGGAAGTTGTAAGGAATAAATCGCAGCAGTCATTATGCACCTTAACGGAAATGAAGATATTTTGGGCATTTTCGGTCTTATATCCTTCCGATACAGGCGCGTAGCCACGTCGGGGGGGGGGGGGCTTAGAAGTTTTTAGCTCCCCAAAATTTTTCGTGTCCTAATAAAATATGAAAGAATTAAGAAGAAATAAATGTGTTAAAAACACATTTTGTGCACGCACGAAATCAACGAATAATTTTTGAACATAAATTTAGTTTAAACGATGAAAAGTAAAGCTCCAGATTGCATCCAAGGACATCTAACCATTCGAAATTTTCTCAAAGAGGAGGGGAAACCCCTCCTCAGGACGACGATCAATGCCATTACCCCCTATTTAATACCTACGTCCCCTAAAATTTCATCTTAGCTACGCCCCTGATTTTGTCTTTCATTCGCTTCGTCATTTTGCTTCCTTTTTTCTGCCTCTTTTTCTTGTTTCCCCTAGGCCTGTTTGCTTTCTTTTTTACTTTTAATTTTTCTTGTTCTGCTGAATTAGTTATCGACTTATCAAGTTGTACCTTTGTGAGGAGGAAGGTAATGGACAATTACGAAAGTAGTACTTAACATTAAAACCGTACAAGGTTATTTATTTTAACTGCCATCTATACTTGCCTGGCCTTCTGGCAAGGAAAGTTGGATATAAGAATACCCTCTTGCCGGAAATAATGAAAAACTAGGCTTATAAAAAGGCTATCAGAAGCTCAGTTGTATATTCTGTTAGTGCAAACTGATAACATGTGCAAATTATTCATCACATAACTTACACGTGTTCACGTTTGGCCGCACACTCAGGCTGTCTGTATATATCCTGTTTATTTCAATACGTATTTATCACCCTTAAAAAACCTGACATTATAGTGCACTGCCTGGTATATTCAGTATAAATACCTTATTTATTTTCTATGCCCTGATCACGTCACATGCAGCGTGAATCTTCTGCAATCCGTCAGCGTTAATAATCCAAGAAGCGGCACCCCGTGCAGGGGCGTCGATTTGGGGGACGGGGGAATGTCCCCTCCACTTTTTTGAGAGAAGGGGACACTAACACATGTGTCCCCCCCCCACTTTTTGTCACTTGAAACTTAAAAGTGAGGTAACTAAAACACTACATGTAGGCGAGTAGTGGTGAAAACATAGATATGCTCAGAAGGTATTCCACGTGGCTCTTTATCAGGTC
>WURT03172055.1:0-10455 GCA_009936505.3 Holothuria glaberrima | reverse complement strand
TCTTTCTTTCTTTCTTTCTTTCTTTCTTTCTTTCTTTCTTTCTTTCTTTCTTTCTTTCTTTATTTCTTTCTTTCTTTATTTCTTTCTTTATTTCTTTCTTTCTTTCTTTCTTTCTTTCTTTCTTTTCTCTACTTTCTGCTAGCTTTTCTTTGTTTCTTACACGTAGTTATTGTTAAAGTTTCGATGAAAACGATATATTTTTGTTTGTTCTCATTAAAGTGAGGTGGCCTGACCTCGATAAGCTTTGCTTTTGTCGGGTTTCCCCCACGTAATTTTCCGAAATTCTTGTCACGTTATATGTTGTATGTTGTAATCGCAATTGTGGAAATAAAGAACGTCAAACTTCAAACACTCACCTTTCATGACTTATTACTGTGATTCTATGTAGTTATCTCTTTCTCCATCGCAATGCCACTGCCACAAGAAGTTTTCATGTATCTAATACTGAAAGACAATATGAAAGTCAACATCATTACATAAGGACCCCTTTTCCCTTATTGCAGAAACCAAACAAAGCAATCTTTAAGATCCCATCACTTTAGTTGATAATATGTTAAGAGTTAACACTCGTTTGTGAATTCGAGCAGTAAGGCAGATCTACCTGGATGAGGGAGCATTTTCCTTTACTACAGTAGTTTATGATACTGACCTACTTAATAAAACCTCACAAAGGGTAACCGAATGCTCGCTATGCTAAAGCTAAAGGTGTAGGGTCTCGGTAAAGAATGCAGACATCCAACTCCTCATCCCCAAAAACCGAAAAGGGGAGGGGAGTCTGCATATATCATCATTCAGCAAAAGGGGTGTTGCTGCATAGGTCTACGGCACTTTTCATACTTTCCATATTTTGTCAACATGATAGAATGGCAGGTGCTCATGAGGAACTGAAATTGTTGGAATTTTCGTTTTGATGATTATTACTACAAAGGGATGTGCATCACAAGTGCGTAGGTCCTCGGTGGGACCATGGCTCCTCGGTGGGTCAGCAGGGTAAGGAATATGGTGAGTTTTAAGGTAAAGTATTTTAATTGCGTCTTTCCACGCAATATAGGATGCTCATTTAACAGTCCACACAAATCACTGTTTGACCAATTTTACTACATACATAGGCTACAGTATAAAGCAGTGAGAATTCCTTTTGAAATCCAGTGAATTGGCAAGCCAAATATGTTGATAATATTTGATATAAATATCACAAAATATATCGAGAAATTATTGAAAATTCCCAGTTATACCAAGTGCTTTATATAACAGATTTTTTTGTCTTTAACATGTTTGATATCTCTTTATTCAATTTTACTCTTCAAACAACCATCCTAAACCAATCATTAAAATAAAAAGTTGAGAATAAAGAAAAAAATTATGTGATAGCTGTAAGAATATTCAAAGTCGTTGTACCAGAAGCTTAGCTTTGTTTTACCTGCCCATCCAAGTGCTTCTGGTGTAGGTAATGTAATTATGTCAAAGTCAAATGCGACATTATGTGATAATTCAATGAGACCAAAACTAACTATATGTTTCAGCTTGCTGTAGTGCTTGAAAATTGTTGGGAATGCAGGCTCTTGTCTCGTGATCGTACTTTGGCCTGATTTATGTAAATTCACTCTCCCTTTATGAGATCTGATCTATCAGGATCTCTTTGGGCCAATTGGACCACAAACAAAGGGGGCCTCACAAACAAGGATAACACATGCTCTTTGGGCTACGGAAAGATGCTGGCCAGCGCAAATCCAGAGACTCACACACATAGGAGGTACCACAGTGTAGGCTAGCCAAACGTTTTTCTTTAGTCTATTGGGAAATTGGTGCTTGTATCTATTTCATACTTTGCTGAAGAGCTCGAGCCCTTTTTAGTTTTGAGCCAATGGGCCCTGGCCCCCATATTTTGTAAATTTCATCATGAAGAGCATTTGATCTGGACCATACCACACTCATGGACTAAATGTTCATCAGATTTACAGTGACTAGCTCTGTCACTTTTTTCACAGTTTTTGCAACCTTTTGAAGAACTCGTTTAGTTTTGCTTCATATTGCAGACACAAATCGATTTCTTATAAAAGACAAGGTATTTTGTGTGTAATTATTTACATTATGTAAAGTGTGTTGTTCAAATTTAACTCAAATTAACGCCATAAATGTGCAAAGGGCAATCCCCGATAACTTCGCCAAGAAGACCAAATGATGTCCTTGCAAATGGTAAACTGCTGCATAGTTCATTCTTCCAAATTTATTTCACTGTTGCAAAGACCGAAAAAAACCTATCGTAAAGAATATGAATAGGTCTATGCCAGGAAAATGACGACAGGTACACCTCTCAATATATTGCAAACACGTACATAACTTACACAATCATAAGAATAGGGGACTTGCAGCTGGAAGCAGTTATTTAGGTGGAGATACATCACTTTGAAGTGTGGTTTGCACCGCCGAGGTCATTCAGTAATCCATCGCTTATATCTTTCTTGACATGCCTATGATAAGACATACAATGGATTAGGAAATTAACACAAAAGGGATTTATCGTCTGATACACATACAGTAAGACTGGGGTCCTCCTCTGCCACAACATTGCCAGTTATTTTATTGGTTATTTTAGGAAACTTCCGAAAACTTTTCGTAGGCCTATTGTTGTGACAAAGATTTGACTCCTACCTCGTCAACTCATTTGCAAGCGGTAATTATCTTGTAAAGGAAGAAGCTAACTGTATTATTTTATTTAATACCACCTACTCTAAACATGTTGGCGGGCAAACCTACACATCAAAGTATTGTTCTATGCAGGCCACTTGCTAAAGAATTACATGACTTCAATGTTGTTGCTAGGTGAATGATATTAAACTGCAACCATCAAACAAAAGAAAGAAATCCCTTTGTCCCAAATAAACGGCTTATCGTTGATGACCTTCCTTCAATTTGCTGGCATTAATATAAATTAACCTTTTGTATATATCCCGGGCCACCCAAATAGCAACTCCCTGCTTGTGGTTAAAACAACATTCAAAATACTTCGCCTTCAATTTTTGGTCAAATGTAAATTTACTAATGGAAACAGTGGCGTTAAACTGTGAATAATCATTAAAACAATACTGATAAACTGAAAAAGCTGATTTACGGTTTGTGATAATTTCGGTTGCGACACTAGTTTAAATAATTAATCAGTTACCTGGAGGGGTCAAAGTGTCCCGTTTTCTCCCAACTTTCTAGAATAATTAACCACTGCGTAGTATGTGAACTTGATATAAAAAAGAACGTTTAGCTTAAAAAATTTAGAACACAGATGAAGTTACTCCTTTTTACCCAGCTCGTTAATTTTTATGCAGGCTATTCCTCTCCTCAGATGTAATTGAGTGCTTAAGATATGTATTAACTTTATAAAATCATAAATATTTAACAGTTTCCGTGAACCACCTGACTGAGAGTCGTCGTCTAATTTGCGATGTTTTGGTGTCCTCCCTCCCACGGTGTGAATTTTTTTGGTTTTTTAATGTGAAAATATGTGATTTGGTGCATAAGTTATACTGTATTTTGTATACATGAGGAGACATTATTATGTATTTTATGAACTATTTTGTAGGAATAACCATATAGGAATAAAAAACATACGTATTGCTGGCAAATAATTTATCATTCTAATTTATCATTCTACTACAATCAGAATCACATAACAGCTTCAAACAAGTGCGAGACGTTGGTTTTGTACATAGGCCTACCTCTAGATATCATGTGTGCATGATAGGGTAGGCCTACAATTTGTCCCCTTACGGTATCGGTAGAGATGGCAAGTATGCTGTCAGTGCTCCAATGGGTTGGCCCTGAGCGCGAGAAAATTTTGGTCCAAAATCCCTCCCAGATCGCTGGAAATGGCACTTCCCACGCCTATTTACCGCATAGAAATAGGTGAAACACTAGTAATATTGTAAAAAAAAATACCAAAATTTTGCTCAAGGGGGGGGGGAGGCTGACCCCTTCGCCCCCCTTGGCTACGCGCCTGACAATGACTACCTATTAGAGGTATATTATAGGCTTACTATTGCATTGAGAGGTATACATATCGTGGTGTGTTGCTGCTTTGGTTATGATTATTTCATAGGCTCAATAATGTGGTTTGTGGGTTACAAATAAAGTCGGCATGTGAAAATTAAGCTCTTTTACTTCAGAAGGTGGCATATGTGGCCCCAAGTTGCATGTAAGGACACCCAATTTTTCAAAAATTTTCAGAGAGGGAGGGGAACATCCCTCCCCCTTAGAGCCCTGCCCAGACCGGCGATAAAACAACATACTGCATTCCCCCTCCCCCGCCACTGAACCTAGCTGTTTGTGTATTTCAATGACTTGGTGAGATATTCTGTGAAAATTTATGTTTCTCTATTAAACAAAACGTATCGCCCCTGAGCTTGATTTAGCCCCCTTGCTCTCCAAGTTTGGTTAGGGCCTGTATTACTTACTCTGGGATCATTTATTCCATCCCATTTGAGTGGAAGAATGCTATTTACCAAACGAGTGACAACACGATTTTCTTAAACAATATGAACCATGAATTCGAGACTTCCAAACAGCCTGCTAAACTGTTCTATAAAGGTGTAATATCCTCTTTTACTATTTCGCTTAGTAATAACAGGTTAATACGGAAAAAGAAAACTGATTGCAATTTAGATAATCCAGTTACTACTCTTCAGAAAGCCTTTAATACTTCATCCTCTGCTAAGGAATTTTAATTTCAGATTTTTGCACCGTATTTCTCCACAAACTCTTATCTTTGCAAATCTAATTTGATTTATTCCCCAGCATGTAACTTTTGTAATGAGGGCGAGAACAAACCATTATTCATATGTATTCAACTTGTAGGGTAACCAATGCTTTTTGGAAGAAAGTTCTCTCGTGGTTAAAGCAAAAGAACGTTATCAATAGGGACCTATCAACTTTCGAGATGCCGTTACTGAATGATGATAAAAAAGCATTTTCTCTTGTTCAATACTTTGTTCTTTGTAAATATTTCATTTTCTCCAGTAAAAATCAGGGAAATGCTTTACAATTTCAAGCCTTCCAAAACAAAATACGTTTATTATATGAAATGGAATGTCAAGTCTTTCTCTTTAGGAATAAGTCTGCTGTCAATCGCAAAAAGTGGTCACCTCTGTTGTTTCTTCAGTACTCCCCCCACTTAGTACGATTACTATATCCTCCTTTACACAGTGTATGCCCCATGTTATGGTCACTTGTCTGTTACAAGGGTACAAACTGCGTTGTATCTTGGAGGTTCTTTTCGCACCTTTTTTGCACCTTTACTTTTCACCTTCACTAAAAAATATCCCTTTGAGTATAATTTGTAGATATGTGTATTTTTCTAAAGTTTTATGATATATATATATATATATGTGTGTGTGTATGTGTATACATCACACATAAACTATAATATTGTAAATGTCTTGAAGAAAGATCCCTAGCCTTCAGAAAATAAGCATGACGAGACAAAAAAAAAGAGGAAAACACACTAAAAGGGGCTCGAGCTCTTCAGAAAAATATGTAATAGATGCAAAAGCACACCTGCCTCTTCAACTAGGCTGGTTAATACAGATACCACGTCTCCCAATGAACTGAAGAAAAAGTTACGGCTAGCCATTGTGGTGCCTTCTATGTGTGTGAGTCTCTGGATTGAGGCTAGACAGCATCCAGTTTCCTTAGCCTTAACAGCATGTGGTATCCTTGTTTGTGAGGCCCCCTTTGTTTGGGATCCAGCTGGCCCAAAGAGATCCTGCCCGAAGCTGTCATAAAGGGAGAGTGAATTTACAGATATCAGGCCTAAGCATGGTCAAGTGACAAGATGTTGCATTCCCTACAATTTTCAAGCATATATAGCAAGCTGAAGCACATATTTTGGGGGCTTTTTAAATTAATGTCGCATTTGAATTTGGAATAATTACATTACTTACCTTCATTTAAAGCACTAGCATGGGCAAGTAAAACAAAGCTAAGCTTCCAGTAAACGACTTTGAATATTCTTGCAGCTATTACATGATTTTTTTTTATTTCATGATTTTTTATATTTGTGATTTGTTTAGGATGGTTGTTTGAAAAGTAAAACTGAATAAAAAGATATCAAACATTATGTTAAAGGCATTTAAAAAATCCATAATATAAAGTACTTGAGATCGTGAATTTCCAATAATTTTTGGGTATACTTTGTGATATTTACATTAAATCAATAAATTTGGCTTGCCAATCTACTAGATTTCAAAAGTAATTCTAATTACTTATGGTAAAAAAGGTCAAATAGAGATTTTTGTGAACTGTGAAGTGAGCATCCTATATTGCGTGGGAAGACAGTTAAAATGCTTTACCCTAAAGCTCACCATGTTTCTTTCCATGCTACCCCACTAAGAGTCGTTCCTGGACCCACCGGGGGTGCATAGACTACCCCAGGACCCAAGCACTTGAGAAGCACATCCATTTTAGTAATTTTCATTAAAACGGGAATTCCAACAATTTCAATTAAAACACGAGTACCTGCCTTACTGTGTCATTACATCAGGTGGGCAAAGCATGAAAAGTATAAAAAAGTGCCGCAGACCCATGCTCCTCTTCGCCTTTGCTGATATATGCAGACTTCCCCATTATTTATTTGTTTGTTTTTTGGGGGTGGAGGAGGTGGATACCCTACCCGTTTAGTTTTAGCTGCCTGTTGTTAGCGAACATTCAGTTACACTTTGCGAGGTTTTTATTAAGCAGATCAGTATCATAAATAATAATAAATAAATAATAAATAAAAATAAATAATAAATAAAAAATTAATAAATAAATAAAATATATCATAAATATAATAAATTACTGTAGTACGTGCAATAAAAATGTAAAATGCCAAGTGAACGGAAAGGTCCCTTCATCCAGGTAGATCCGCCTCACTGCAGGCAAACACAAACAAGTGTAAACTCTAAACCAGTCAGTGGTTCCAAACCTTTTTCAGCTCAACGCCATCTTTCACCGAATTTGACTGGGCAAACGCCCCTCTACCCGGTCTATAACATAGCATTGCTATGCATGAAACGATGAAAACAAAAATATATGTTGAGGTGTGGAGTGCCCCCTCTCTCCTCAAGATCCCCTAATGGGGATCCCGGGACAACGTTCCAGTGGGGACCAAGTAGCAAAAGCCCTTAGAAGCTCTCGGATATATAAGAAATTGTCAAATCAAGAATAAAGCACTGTAAGTCAAATTTTGACTATCTTCCCATTACCGAATAACCTTAACTGGGCACTAAAGAAATTACAAAAATCCATCTTAGACCAGTTTGTTGTTTAAAAAAGTTACTAATGGACGGCTCTTCTTGGATGCTGCAAGGGGATTGCATTGAGAGTGAGCGGAAGAAGAATGGTATTTGGTCGCATGATGCACCGTGCACCCGGGCCGTAGCCTGGCCTAAATTCCAAAGGGGAGCAGTTCATGACAGTGTCTAGTGGCGTACCTATGATAGTTGGCACCCAGGCGAATCCTTTCTTTGGCTTCAAGTTGTCACCAACTGACAACCTGAGGGAGGGATATAAGAAGAGGGGTCTAACAGGAAGAAATAACACTTTGTATAAGGTCTTAGTAGCACCATTTTGCATCTTAGGCATCTTACATGCACAACAACTTCTCAACTTCTCAAAAACCAGGTAGGCAACCCCGACCCTTTAAAAAACAGCACCCCTCGAACAAAGGTACACCGGTGCTGTGGCCTAGTGGATAAGGCGGTGGCATTTGAAGCGACGAAGCTTGGCAACCGGGAGGTTCGGGTTCGATCCCCTGCCGGGTGAAAGTAAGGTGGGTTTTTCATCCAAGAGCAATCTACGGTTCTCCCATCTGAACTGGCCTCTCAAATTCAAAAGAGACCAAATTTGATCTAAATTCTTGAATTGCTTAGCCACCCAACGTGAATTTGTAATTCATAAGCCACATAGGCTTCTCCCACATTTGTGGTCGCTTAGCGCCGTCGTAAAACAACTGCCCTTCAAGACCTGAATTATTATGAAAACTAAATAATAAAATGGGCACTAAATACTGCGAATTTCTAAACACATAAACAGTTCAAAACTTTACCTAGGACATCTATTTTATAAGTGCAAATTGACACAAGCTACTGCTCTTGCCACTCAAGCTGCGTTTCAGTTCGTTATAATGAAAACTGCATTATTGACTTAAAGAAGTGGATGCTATTCCATGGTTTGAAAATGAATGACGGTAAAACCGAATTTATTCTTCTTGGTACTGCTAAACAACTAAGTAACATTGTGAAAGTTTAAGGGTTGGAGGGGCTCAAGTCAGAAAGGTTGATTATGTAAAAAATTTTGGTGTTTATTTCGACTGTTCATTAAATTTTGAAAAACATATCACAACTAAGATAAGAGCTGCTATTCACAACATTCACAACATCAATAAAATATCGAAGTATCTCTCTAAAGCTTCCATCGTAAAGCTGATTCATGGGTTAGTGTTCTCTCACCTCGACTACTGCAACAGTCTCTTGTATGGCCTACCTAATAAGCAAATCCAAAGGCTTCAGAAAGTTCAAAATTTTGCTGCTAAAGTGGTAAGTGGTATCGATTATCACAAACACATTACTCCTACTTTAAGAAGTTTGCACTGGCTACCAGTTGATTATAGAATAAAATTTATAATTCTCCTTCTTGTGTACAAATTTTGTTGTGGACAAGCTCCTCTTATCTTCGAGACATGTGTATTGTTAAGCCTTCTTCGTGACAACTTTAGAAGGTCTACTTGTAGCGAAACAAGCCTGGTTGTTCCGTACGGGTAGCATAGCAACTTGGGGGAAGGGCGTTTGCTAATAGTGGAGCAACGTTATGGAATTCGCTTCCTCTTAGTATAAGAGAGTCTGCATCTCTTAAGTTGTTTAAGGTTAATTTGAAAACTTATCTCCACTCCATTTCAGTGGAGGTCAGAAGTCATTTAAAGTCATCAGAGGTCAAAAACCGAAAACCTTGAAAAATCACGATATTTCAAGGCAGGAATAATTGATCCTTTTCATACTTGGTATATGCATGTTTTACTTTGAGAAAGAGATGACTAATAGGTTTGTTAGAGCTCGAAGGTCATCTGGAGTCATCAGAGGTGAAACGACGAAAATCTCGTAAACTAAATAGACAGTGAGAGGTTGTTCCAAATTGTGTCTGGCGTTTCATGATCAACGAAAACTCAAAGGGCAATCCTCCTCATCCAAACGGTTTCAATTCTCCCAACTAAGCAACTGATAGCTCCTCCTATAACTGTATGAAGCTCATCCTTGTCCAGACACAAACCTGTTTTATTGCTTCAGGTCATGTCCTGGTAAGCATAGAAGGCTATAATGTATAATCCATGCCTCTCTCAGCATTGTGTGGAATGTGAGCTATCCCTGCATCTTTTGAATTTTCAAACTTTCATGTCAATCAAAGAGCAGTAACCAACTGAAAATTTCGATACCCCTACACTAAAAATGTACTTTGGCGTGACGACTGTTTGTCTTTAAGGTTGAATTTTCTACCATTGTAAAGATAAAGTTATAGATAACAACTTTGATTTTTTTCACAAGCATAAATGCTACAGTATAAATTCGAATTTGAATGACCTAATTATGAGTACGTGCATTGGATGATGTAGCTTTAGCATGATTAGAATTACTTTATGTTTAACGAGTCCTTGATGGCAGGGGCGTCGATTTGATTTTGGAAGTGGGGGACATCTGACCTAAAACTTCTCTCCTGTTCTGGTGAGGAGTCTATAGGAGGATGGTACCCAGATGCAAAATGGCCCCAAAATGTTTCAATTTATGGGGTTACTATGAAAATTGGGGTATACTTCATTATCCAAAGGAAAAACTGCGTGCAGGCTCAGCCAAGGGTGGTGCTTTGATTTGCCGACATGGGGCCAAGCGCCCTGACTGGGGCCAGCTACTCTAAGCCCTGACAGATGCAATGGGTTGCCGAAATGATGTTGACCACAAAATATAAGGCGCGCCAAGCGCGCTGAAAAACTGGGGTTATATTGAAAAAGATTTAATAAATTTGTTCTCATTAAGAAAAGTTGAAAAAGTTTGGGTTTTTAATAGAGAATCTTACTTAAGAATCTACTTAAGAGCAAACCAAGAAATTTTGATGGGGCCTTCACGGTCTCCGTCGGGGAGTATATTCTTCATCTTACCCATTACGGCTCCCAGACGAGGGACTGGATTTTATTTTTTTTTCTTACAACATATGTTTGCCACGATGGTGAGGTTGAAGGAAGAATCTTCCAAAAGATAGGAGAAGAGGTTAGAACTTGGCAACGTTGCATTTTCGTGTTTGAGAATCACGACTGTAGTATTTGTGGAACCTTTAACGTTGAATAAGTCCAATATGTTTGAAATGTCGGGCGTTACAGCTAGATAGAACTGAAGATGAAAGCGCGCGTAGCGCGCGAAAATTTTTTGAAGTTATAGAAAGAAT
>WURT03172044.1:0-10456 GCA_009936505.3 Holothuria glaberrima | reverse complement strand
TTAATTAAGCACTTAAGATTGTTGCAAGTGACCGACTAACAGGATACTTCTCGACTTGAAAGGCAAATGAACACTTCTGGGAGCAGCGATGTCAATATTAACTTCAGATTATTTGGGGTAGAAGATGGAGGATGTCAATATTGGTTTCAGATTATTTGGGGTAGAGGATGGAGGAAGGATTCCCTTTAAAGATACTTGGTTTTATTATTAGTGCAATTTATGTGATCGAAAAATACTGATAGATATCAAACGCTCCATATGTGAAGCTGAACAAAAGTCCAAAACATCAATCACATGTGTTACAAACGTAAGGATATACCTGTGTTGGGGTATAAAATGATGAAGTTTGCACCCATTTAAAATGGTAGATTGCGACAATCTGCGATGTCACTCTTGTACTACTCGGTTTTGCTTTCCTTTGTTTTCGATTCCATGCCGAAGGCCGGCAACAATCTATGCGATGGTAATGTCGTGTATAGGTTTGTATGTGCATGTGCGTTTGTGACGCTTGTTGTAATCGCGATATCTGACGATAGGAATGACCGACACTTTCCATGTTTTGTGTATAGATTTGTCATATTAAGAGAAAGAACCAATTGCTTTTGGTGGAGGTCAAAGGTCATTTAGGGTTACTAGTGGTCAACGATGTGAAACCTTGTAGTCACGATATCTCAAGATAAGAATGAAGGACACTTTTTATTTTGGTATAAGGGTTTGTCATGTTGAGAGGAAGAATTTAATTGCTTTTGGTAGAGGTCAAAGGTCATTTGAGGGGTCACCGGAGATTAAGCTGTGAAAAACCTTGTAAATTACTTGTAAGCACAATATATCAAGATAACAATGACAGACACTTTTCATATTTTATATAAATTTGTAATGTTGAAAGGAAGACCCTATTGTCTTTGGTGGATATAAAAGGTCATTTGAGGTCACAGTACGTCAAAGACTGAAAACCTTGTAATCACGATTTCTCAAGATAGAAGTAAAGAACAATTTTTCATATTTAATGTATAGACTGGTCATCAGTGGCGTAACTTTGGTTCAGGGTGCCCGGGGCCAATAATAGGCTGTATGCCCCCTGATGAAATGAAATGTGATCATGATGAGCAGAGCGAATTAAGCTGGTAATAATAGGCTGCCTAGATGTTATGTGGCTATCATGTAGTGTGTAATTGCAAATACGTCTAATCTTTCCATATAAATACGGCCTAAAATCACCCAAAACGAAAAATTTAGGCCAATTCATTACTTGTCTTATCTGCACATATAACAAATTAAAATACAAGGCTTATTTATAAACTTTTACATATGTACTACCCTTTGAAAATGATAATAATCAGGGCTGTCAACTTTTAGTGTCTGGTGAGAGTGAGATTCGCTGAGAGACTACTGACGCAGACTGCGACCAACGGCTATGGCAGGGAGACTTTTTACCTAAAATTCCCCTAGATTTTAAGAAATGTCACCTCTTTTCGTCTTTGCGGGGGCCTACATTTTCCTTTGTTAAGAAGTGATTGAGTGTATTGAGAGTGATCAACAAATTTACAATAAAAACATACAGTTCGATACCAGTAGTAAAAGATACCGAAAGCTATGATCAGACATCTTGATCTTGTGGTCGAAAGTATGATCCTATGCCAGGGCCAGGTGAGGAAAGGTTTCCACTTATAAAAAGTCAACTGCAAACAAAGTATCATCGTGGGTGCCAGACCCGTCGGGTGCCCTCTAGCCCAGATGCCCGGGTGTTCTCCCCCTCAGAGCTCATAGGAGCTACGCCACTGCTTGTCATGTTGAGAGGAAAACTATATTTAAGTAGAGGTAAAAGGTCATCTGAGGTCAACGGAGGTTAAACTGCGAAACCTTGTAAATTGCTTGTAAACACGATATCTCAACATAGCAATGGCAGACAATTTTTTGGGATATAAATTTGTCTTGATTAGAGAAAGAATCCTTTTGTATTTGGTGGAGGTCAAAGGTCATTTGAAGTCTCAAGATAGCAATGACGGACACTTTTCATATATCGTATATAGATTTGTCGTGCTGAAAGAACGCTACTCTCTTTGGTGGTGGTCAAAGGTAATCTGAGGTCAGCGGAGGTTAACCTGCAAAACACTTGTAAATGTGATATCTCAAGATAGCAATGACAGACCTTTTTTATGTTTGGTATGTAGATTTGTCATGTTAAGAGAAAGAAACCCATAGTTTTTGGTGAAGTTCAAAGTTCATTTGAGGACACCAGAGGTCAAAGACTATAAACCATATTAACATGATATATGAAGATTGAAAGCATAGAAACTATTCATACTTCATATATTGATTTGCCATGTTGAAAATATTTCAATTTGAAAATCATTGGGGGTGTAGAACCACCCCGACCTTGCCTTTATCTGGACCGCCCTGATGAAAGCCTCCAGTAGACTGGTGTGACCTGTCGCGAAAATGTTCCTACACAACGTTTAAACAAGGAGCTGCCACTAAACAGCTCCATGGTTTGATCAAAAAGAGCTCTTCACTGTGACAAGTCAACGAGTACACTCAGTAAAGAAACAAGTTGCTTATTTTAACATCAACGAGACTTAAATAAAAATTATGATACAAGGGACAAAATAGTCGGATTCGCATCGCAAATTACGACCCAAGAAATTCCATTTGCGAAGCGATTCCAGTTCAGCTTCGCAAATCTTGCGAACCAATATTTTTCGGATCTCCTTAAGTTCTAACTATTCTGATAAGTGCAGCATTTAATAATTGCCGTATCGTTTAAAGCCGAAGCCAAAAGAAAAAATCGTCCACCTCGGCCTGACAACTCAGCTACGTCTTCTCTTGATTTCAATAGCTGCTAATCGAGAATGGTCAATTGGCAATCAATTCAAACATTGATTAGCAATTACTGCTAACCAATTCTTTCACACTATTTCGTCTCATGTGATAAGAATCTCACTTATCAAGTGAGCCTACTACTGCTCGTCTTCTTTGATAGATACAGATAATTTACAAGGCAAGATTGTGGCATTATTTTAATGTTAGTTCAATAACTTACAGACTCTTTTACCTCTTCTGAAATGGCGGTCCAGTCCCCACCCTATCATAGCTATTTCGGGAAGTCCGTCTTCTAGTTCCTACACCTTGGTCTATGTTACCTTTTTACGAGAATCTCTTTTGCTTCAACAACATTTTTTAAAAGAAAATCTGGTTTTGCAAGATGTTGGTCAAGATCTATACGGAGTGGGAATGTGGTACAACTACAAAGGTCCCAAAATCGTGGCCCTCTGTTTCAAAAGATTTTTTCTGAGTAGCAGCTCCCTGGTTTAGTCACTAACACCTTCGCAGATTCACTTAGCACTCAACCGATCTTTTCTACACTCGAGACGTATTGCATCCGTTTTGTACTAAATGCGCCCAACTAAAGTTGGCCTTACTAAGAGCACAAGTTTATTTCCCCAAAAGTTTGATTTCTAAAAGATATTCAGATAAGACCCATACACCCTAACCGATACCTGTCCACTTGACCTGATCGATCTTTGTTCCGTCCTGTTTAGTCACATCATGTCAGTACACTTCTCACTTCTCATCCCAGACAGTTCTCACTTCTCCCAACTAAGTGACTTCTGGGCACTCCCATAACTGTCTTTATCTCCTCCTTGTGCTGACATAAATACCTGCAGTTGTCTATTGCATGAGGGTATACCCCGATTGGCATGCAAGGCTATATTGAGAACACTCTTTGTGCATGTTGTGTAATGTGAACCACTCTGCATATTTTGAATTTGATGTCAATCAAATTAATCACCAATTGAGAATTTCCTTTCTCCCAAGTAAAACTGTAGTTTGGGGTGATGAGTGTCTCTCTTTAAAATCTCTGTGTAATTTGCTTCGTGCCTAGCCTATAACTTCACCTGCTCTATCTTTTAGTTTTGCCTGATGTAACACTACATAGCAACGGTCATGCCAGTGAAGTGAAGGCAGTGTTTGTCGAAGCCAACGAATTAATCACAGCTGTCTGCAATGCTCGTGGAGCCAGACCAATTGCAAAAATAACGTGGTTGGTAGACTTTACATCAGATGTATTTGAGAACTACCTATTTTCAGCGGCAAGTTTTGAAAACAGAACTTTCAATTCAAGTTCAGTTGTGAAATTTTATCCAGCACAAGTGGAAGGAAATCTTACATGCGTATGTAAGATACAAAGGACTGATATAACCATACAAACTAAAGGAACATTTTACACTTTCGGTAAGAAGACAAATTGTTATGTAAACTGGTAAAATAAAAGTGTTACAGACGGGAATGATAACTTTTTGGCAGCTTATTATCCTTACGGTTGATTGCATCACTGCATAAGGAGTTATAAACCGATGTTAAAGGATATGCGTAATCACAGTTAAACGGGTTTGAATTCTGTTGACGTTGCAGGCCGGCTTTGAAGCTTAACACAATTTACTCAGTAAAGATTATTACTTTTGTGAGGCTGTATCACACATTGTACTTGCCTTTTAACAATGTATATGGACCATAAACTTTGAAAGGAGAAGGTAGAGCCTAAGTGCCATCCTCTCATTGGATTAGTTTAACACATTTTAAATCAAGAAGCCACTTGGTCTCGCCAAAGACCCTATGCCAGGTTGATCGTGGTTACCTTAATTAATATGGGAGTGAACGCTAATAATCTCATTTTTGAGCTCATGGTCTTATCTCATTCCAGTTTTACCTTCGATTTTCTTGGTGGTCGACGATGTTGAAAATATATCAGTTATTAACACTACCCGCTACGGTAATGTAATAAATGTCACGTGCATTGCACGATCCTCGAGGCCAGCTGCCCATATCACTTGGCTAGTCGACAATGAGGTGATAAATGCTAAAAGAAACGGAACAAACAAAAGCTTAAATTTGACCTATGACACCGTGTCAATGATTCAGCTGAAGCCCCAAATTAAAACCACGAGGGTTACGTGTAGAGTAGATGTTCCCTCAATCAAGATACTACATGCTGAATTAATGGTTAACATGTTAGGTAAGTGCTCTTGGCAGGTAAACCTTCGGTTACAACGTTTAATTATTGTGTCAATTTAAAAAAGAGATGCTATTGAATTCTTACAAAAGTCAAACCAAAACATAGTTGAAAAGTTATACCTTTTCTACTACTGTAGTAAAGGATGCAATTAGAGTTTCGTTCGAGTGGTAATTTGTGCCAGCTATCATGATCGTCAACAGATACTCAAATGAAAGGGGGTGGATAAGAGCACGGCCTTGAGCAGAACCGTCCTGAAGAACTAAAGCCGTGGAGAGATTTGGGATCCTATAGGTGTTCTGTGTAGTATGACCCTAGGTCCGTGAGTAGGCCTATTCAAAAGTTATACATGGCAACTCTGCGATCGACCTCAGTTTCAAATGTTTGATTTCACTGAATCAGCCACTGTTGATTATGTCTTAACATCGGGTTCTGGAAAAAACGTGGGAGATAACGTCTTTGATAACCCCAAGTTTTAGACGTGGGGGGGGGCATGACCCAGTCTTCTACTCGTTGATGTCCATGCTCGCTGGTACAATTATTACATCACTAACCTTAACAGATATAAAACATTTTAAAGTGCATGTTAAAAATGACGGAGAGAGCAAGTGAGTTTTTTTCTGCAAATTTCTACATTGATTTGTATGAGGAATGAAGGAAACGCTACACTCAAATTGAAGTAACGTTTTACCGTTTAGATGGGATAAGTTACTTGATAAGCTAGACTATAATTGTCAATTTTTGTTTTAAACCATTGTTCTTATCATCTTTTGTGAAAAATATGAACTATACGAGTTTTGAGTTGGAAATTCAGAGTGTAATTTATCCAATACTTTAAAATAATGTACGGTTTCCTATTTTTCCAGAAAATAATGATAAAGCACAACAAACAAGTGTTTCTTCCTGGTTAATACCCTTTGTGACCTTGCTGTTCTTAATGCTATTGACTACATCCTGTTATCTCATCAAAAAGAAACATGGTAAGATGTTGGAAGACTTTCCTTTTTGTACCTCACAATTGCTATTATTTTTTTCGTTTTGTTTTTCCAGAGGTAGGTGAAAATGTATTTCCAAAATGATGAACTATAACTTTTAAAGGCAAACCATATATTGTTATCATTTTATTGTGTCACCTTTCACAGGATTCGACCCAAGTAGGAGAGCCTTTGTGACGTAAGTTTAATTTGAAATTGATGCACGTTAGAAACTTTTTTGAACGTTATTGACTAGTTATCTCTGTTGTGACACGCTCCGAGACTTGACTTCTATAGGCGACCCCCAATGATTGATAAGAATGCTATGGAAACTATCTAGGTGGTCCTTAAAGTTCAATCATGGAACAGACTTGACTGAAGCAACACATAACCGAATTAATGGAAGGGACTTAATTTTTGAACATGGGAAACAAAGCATTGCAACGTGTTACAAATCCAAGTCCTCAAAATGTTAGAACAGAATTTAATTTATGCAACATGCTTTAATCTAGTAGTCCCTTTGAAAAAAGTGGCTTCATGTAGGAAAATGCATTGTTTGTATCGGCGACATTCGCGGTCGTTGCGGGTGTGAAGCAACTTTTGGTTCGTGTTGAATCAAGTAGATTGCTTTCATTAAGTTGACTCGATTCATGAGTTACCGTACTCGATTCATTTGACGTTAAGGGAGGGTTGTGACTTCACTATAGAAGCTGCTACTAGCAAATGTTTTGACTAGCAACCCTACCTGAGGGTCAATTATTCCAACACTTATTGTTTAAATGAGATGGAAATTTGGTGCCCCATAGGCGTAGGAAAAGGGGAGGGCAGAGGGGGCCACAGCCCCTCCGCTCTCAATGGTGGGGGCGAAAGTCCCCTCCCCCATTTTTGATGGCACGATGCCAAAATATGGCATTGAATACGATAAAATTACTTCAAAGTTTGTCAAACATTGCACCATTTTGCATCTAGAGCACTTTAAATAGTCAAAAAATTTCCAAAGGGACAAAATTACTTCAAAGTTTGTCAAAACTTACAGCATTTTGCATCTAAGGCACTCTAAATAGTCATAAAGTTTCCAAAAGGGAGGGAGACAACCCCCCTAAGACCCTCCCCCAGGACATTGGTCACTAACATACACTTCCGCCCCCACTTTCAAACAGCTTCCTACGCTTATGGTTACAGGTATGGGTTTGGTACCAGTGGCGGCACTAGTATTTCAAAAAGCGGGGAGGGGCAAGCACATCATTTTTTGAGAAAAGATGTGTACCTGCATTGTTCCTGTAAGATGTGTACCTTTGTTAGTGGTGCCGCCAGAAGTTGGTAATGGGAGAGGGGATACCACGGGAGGATCCTTTGACCTTTTGTCACCTTGTGCAGGTGTCCTCTCGGGAAGTGGTAGAAAACTTTGGTTCATTTCAGGTGGGTAAAATGCAAAATTGTACTATCTTTGACGAATTTTTTAACTGACCCTGTGTTAAAAAATCATCATAATTTAGTTTTTCTTTGGTTGGGTGCAAAAGAATCGCGTGTTGTCGATAGGGTGACAACTACTCACTTCAGAACTTTTTTAACGGGGATTAAGATGCAAAATGGCGCTACCTTTGGCAAATCTTTGATCTATGTGCTAGTATATTTTCTAACGTTCTTCAGAAAGAATACCACCTAATAGCAGGATCAGGCAATCGCTAGAGAGCCTACTTAAACAAAAACTCTCAAATTCTAGTTGGCAACTCTTGATATGCTTTACATACTTAGAAAATGTGTGGAAGGTATCAACTACACCTCCGAATGCAAAGGATGGTGTTGGGCAAAATATTGAAATTGAATTAAAAGATTAAATGTGCCTCGAGAATGGAAAAATCATTTAAATCGACCAGCTTGATCATATTTTGGACGCTTTAAATGTTCAAAGTACGAAAAAAAAAAAATTAAGCCTTCACAGACAAGGTTTGCTGTTCAATATACTCAACAAAAGTCTACAACTTTTTTCATTTGGGTGAAATTAACATTTCGGTGAACTTTCTTGTGGCTTTAACTTGGGTATTTACTGTAGTCCTGGGAGAACCTGGATAGATTGATTGATCCGAAGTAGCTACCTGTGACGACACATCCATTTTGATTAATCGTCCTGAAAACTCAAAATATTTGAATGGTAAAATGCTCTGTGCTTCAACGTGTGTATTTATCAGTAGCATGATCCAATTGTTTGTAGTGCAATGGTAAATTTCCATAAGAAGTAAATCATATCTTATTAAAATGAATGAATTTTAAATTATTTCGTAGTTGACGTATTTTTTCACAGATACCATGATGCCACTTTCAGTGAAATATTTACTTCAGTAGATTCCACACATGTTGAAAATATTGCAACAAAAACAGGTAGACGAATTTTTGTTATGAATATATACATATTGATGAATACCAGGGCTACAATGTATTTTTGACAACATTTCAGCATTGTAAAAGATTGAAAAGTAAACTAAATGGTTTTAACGCAACTCCAGAGTAAAATGTTATTTTGCCTCTCCCACAGCCTCGTTTGACACTACGGAACTTCTGTGAGTTTAGTCAACTGATTCATGATGCAGTAACGAACCATTTTTGGCGTACTGATGAATCGGCAAAATCCTTCTTTACGAATCCTTGCTGTTTCCAATTTCACATAGTGACTAATGCTGTCTCAGTTGAAGGTTCTTTCGTTAGATGTTTTAAATTATAGAAAATAAAATATATTTCCGTGTCATTCCAATTTTTAATGCTTGAAGATAAATTGAATTCGTAACTACGCAAAAATGACCAAATAACCACACTCGTCACTATGGCAATTTGTCTTTTCGTCAGCACGCCAAAAAAGGGCCTAATACGTTATGTTCTTCTGTTATCGGTTTGTTTTGTGTATTCAAAAAGACACAGCGAAAACTTCCCATCCCCTTACTTTCTATGTATTTACACTCTAAGAACTTCTTTGTGTGGACAGCTGCTTATAAATTTACTTGTTTTGTGTATCTCTTTCGCACCATCTAACAGAGCAGCAAAATCAAAAGACGGCACAGCAAATTCCTCTCAGCTCAATAAGATCCCACCAACCAAAGCAGAAGGTAAGTCACTTACAATATTTCATCCATGATGTTGTGTAAAATACTGGGATATTTATTTCCATAACACAAAGGTTCACCTTTTTGTTCCTTTGGGCCCATGTGGAGATTTATCCCAATAGCTTTTATGTCTTTTCTGGACTATAATTTCCTTCATAAGGTCTTTGGTAAGAGACATGTATGCTGTATGTAGTAAGTCTTCAAATGTCAGGTCCTTCGATTCACTAAGATTATTTCCATATATAAAGTGCAAAAGATATGAGTGATGGTCTTCTTGACCACCTTTGATCCGTAGACCTTTAGACCTTTACCCTAAGCCGACTACTTCAATAAAAAACAGTGGAATAAGTAACTAATACTTATAAATGCCTCTCATTTCCTCAGTATACTTTAAAGAAGACTACTTAATTCATCCACAGTAAGTTAATTATCTCTTGATTCCCTGCCATAGGTGAGTGAATTCTGTGCAATTACCCTGTGGTATTTATGTATGTGTGCAAGGGCCTATAGAGAGTGGGATCCCGGGGCCCGCATTAGGGACCCTGGTGGAGTCCAGGGGCAAAGCTCTGTTGGGGGCCAAGGGGGCAAAGCCCCCGAAAGCTTCACAACCCCTCTTCCTACACCTATGTTTTGAAGTCAAGGTTAGGATTTAGAAAACGGGCTAATGATACCCTCTCCATAGGCAAGTGGGTGTTGCTGATCCCATGGCACCAGCGTATCCAGGGGGGCCAGCAGGCCATGGCGAAAAAGCGAAAAAAGGGGAGAAAAAATGAAGAAAGAAAAGAAAAGGAGAGGCGAGAAAAGAGGGAGAATTTTTTTAAACGATCCCAAAAGACATTTAAACTATACATTTCTGTAGGGGGGGGGTAGGGTGAGGTGTGTTTTCGACCGAGTGATGGATCTATTGTAATCCTTTTTCTATTACAAATGTTTCTCAAACTATCAGAATTTTCGCAAATCCTTCGCAAACTATCAAAGTTTTCGCGCGCTCTGCGCGCTTCAAACCTTACCACAGTGTTGTTCTTATTATCGGTATCTTCCGATAGCAACTCCCAGAGAAGCAGAGCGGCAAAAGTCCAAAGCTGTTTACGAATTACCAGGTAAAAGACTGGCTTTTTGAGTGGCTTATATGTTTGTCCGGCAATCGAAAGTGTCTCGATGTATATTCTGAATGCAGGTTTTGTCAGGGAAATCTCATTTAACGAAAGGTTTCAGCGCGCTGCGCGCGCATGCGTCACGGTTTGTATTCCATCTCATGACCACTATGAAGGTAATAATACATGGTGATAACAACAAATTAAAAAAAAAAACAGATTCATCTCCAAACATCTGTAGGGGTCTTGCATCAATATGGGATCTTTCAATCTAATTTGTAG